>JAVKLA010000039.1:16757556-16815035 GCA_034782735.1 Sagittarius serpentarius | reverse complement strand
GGCGGGCCGGCGGCAATGCGGTAAGGCGCCGGGCCCGCCGTGCTGCAGCGCCCGAGGACGGGGGAGGGGGGGGCGGGGTGCGTGTGTGTATGTGTGTGTGGGGTCACATCGCGGCGGCGAGAAGCCTTTTTGTAGCGGGGGAGGGGGGGGGGTGATGGAGGGAGCGGGAATATTGGCCGGAGCGGTTTTAATTGAGCGGCGCGGGGAGTATTTTTAGTCACGTCTTCCGTGCGGGGGTAGCCAGGGCTCTTCTCGCGGGCGTGGGGCATCGCTGCCCCGCGGCGCGTCTCGTCTCGGAGGCGCCGTGGGCGAGGCTGTCTCCTGCGCGGGCGGGAAGAGAAGGGCTCTGGCGGAGAGAGGGCCCGGGGTCGGGTTTGTGCGCCGGCCGCGCTGAGAGCGTCTTCGGGGGTTAATTACGCAGCCGGCTGAAATAAAGGCAGCAGACCGCTTTGGAGTTTCCTTTTGGCTCTGGGGGAAGTTAAAGCTCACATTAGCCGTGCCTGGCATTTTGTCGGGTGACTTTTCCTTTAAGGGACAGCAGAAAGTCATTCCCTTCAGCACCTGTGTAAGGACCGCTAGCCTCAGCCTCCGTCCCTCAGAAACAAACTTACTGGCGGATCCTGCTTTCTCTGTGTCTTTATTGATTTCCAACCTCTTGAATGGCCTAGTGAACTGCAGGGAAGAATAGTCTCTGAAAACTGAATTCCTAAAATTAGGAAAACTCACATTAAATCGTCAGGATGAGATATTCTCTAAGGAGGTAATAACAGCGATGCTTTCGGTGCATGCCCTTTCTTGCGCTTTATTAGCCCAGTTCGTCTATACTGATCATATCAGGGCCCTCTGTGTGGTTGTGGTTGAGCAGGCATTTAAGCAAGTTGCTGAGCTGGGGCCTTAAGGAATCCACATTTGTGTCCTCGGAAGGGGAAGAATGTTCTGAGCATGGTCTTTGGTCAGTGAGACAGTTAATAGCAGTGAAATGTTGCCAACTGCCTGACTTAGTGGAATTGCGCCGGTAGTTTTCTGCCTTTCCTGATACGCTGCAGAGGAAGAGCAGAGGGCAAAGGCTTTAGAGGGTTCTTTTAGGTGTTTTGTTACGTAAACCCAAGTTTGTCAAACGCACAAGACTCTTGTAGTGTTATGAATAATAAGATAAAACATAAGGCAAGATTAAGGACCCTTTTGTCTTTGCTTTCTTGAATATATTGTGGGGAAGGTTTTTTTTTTCCCAGCAGTAGCTTCAGTATCATTACAGTTCAGTTTGCAGGTAACTTACCTACATGTCAGCCCTTAGAAGAACTAGAACTGTAGTAGTGATTAAAAAAGATAGAGTCCCTTCAGGAATGTTCTCTCTGAAGAATTACTGGTCTATCTTTATGCATCGAGAGAGAGAGAGAGATATTTTTATTTTTTTTTAACATTTTCTCCTTTCCTTGGAGTCTGTGAGAGGGCACAGGACATGGTTTGATTAGTGTCTGTCTTTCTGCAAGCTTATTTTTTGGCTCGTTTCTTTTTTCTATGCTTGAAATACATTAGGTATCATTTGCAAAGCTGTATTTCTTGTTTTGCAGCTACTCGTAGGTGCTGACCTTGTTCCTATGTGTATAAGATCAGCTGAAAAATCCCCAAACACTTTCTAAACTGAATGGAAATCAAATTGCCTGTCCTGGAAACCCAGCTACCTCTGAGGTGAAACATATGAAGGAGCAAAAGGGATACAGTTGTGTGCGTACGAGGCATAAAGTTGTATCAAAGAAGACTTTGCCCCTGTGGCGGATGTGGCAGAAGGATGCGAGTGCCAGGTTATGGTCTCTTCTTGTATGTTCTGTGGAACAGGTTGGCGTCCTGCATTCAGGCAACCAAAGGTGTCCAAAGGCGCCTTTGCTCTCAGAGAGGCGTTTCGCACCTTAGCGCTATTGCAGGGTAGTTTTGGCAGGCGGCTCTGCTTGCCTCCTGATCCCTGGTCCGCCTTCCTGGAGCTGTGGGTTTCCTGCCCAAGGGCTCGCAGGAGAAGACATTCGAAGTCTGCAAGTTCCCATGGGGTGATCTCGTTTGGAGACCCAGGCCCTTCCTCCGGGGAGTCTGCTCTGTGCCCGAAGGGTGCATGTCAAAAAGGACTTGAAGCAGTAGGAGAGGGCAAAGCAGACTCATGTCAGCTCGAAGTGCCGAACAGGGTTAAAGGGGACAGAGGATGGGGGGGGATAGTGAGCTAAGACCAAGGGATGATGCGTCTCTGGCTGGTTGCTCTTCTCAAAGATATTCCTGATGCATTTTTCAGGAGGGGGTCAAGGTAGGAGCCTAAAGTTCAGAGACCTGAACACACTGTTGTGTTTCTGAGCTGGAAGCGGTGACATTCCCCAAACTCCGTGGGACTTCACCGTTGGATTCACCTACAATGGACTCGTAACCATGCAGAAGGACCTAAAACTGCATCCTCTGAGCTCCTTTAAAGCATTGTAAGACCACTGGCCTCACGAGGCTTTGGTTCAAGTCAGTTTGAGCCATTAACGCCAGGCATACAGGGCCTGTCTTGGAGCAAAAGCATCCTTTTCTTTGAGGTTTGCAGCGTGTGGTGGCTCCTTGGTGGTATCTTTGAAACCTTGTTGGGGGATGCTACTGTTGTCCTGTCTGCAGAGAAATGCTCACTGGGAAATGCCCAGGATGTAAAATGGGGCAAACATGGACGTAAGGGTGGGCGTGAGGGAATGACACATGGTGGACTCGCAGCTGTGCAGGGACAGGCACGACATTGCCGTGAACGCAGACTGACAGGTCTCCTCCTGGGATGTCCTAGTGCTGTGGGACGTGCCGGAGCATGAAGGGTGTCAAGGACTAGCCAGGTCAGCCAACAGGCCTGGAAAGAGCAAGAGCAGCGTTTACTGGGTCCAACGGAGAGCCGGCGCGGTGAGGTGGGAGAGGCAGCCAGCTTCTGTGGGATGCACTGGAGGATGAGTGCTGAGCTTGCCAGAGACTTTCCAGTGAAATATTAATGCTGTAAATTTTCAGTTCATTCAAAAAGTCTACAAGCCTGTGCCAGTTCTGGTGGTGCTTTCCTCAGTGAAGGTTTCGTGCATCTCAGGCAGAGATTCTTCTCAAAGTGAGGAACCACTGTAGCTCCTCGGAGATACGGAGTAGCCTGTGGAATATGGGAAGCTCCAGTTAAAAATCCTGAGCTGATCAGAGTCTCTGAGATGAGTTTCTCTTCAGAGCTGCACCTAGTAGCCGGGCTGTTGGAGGGCCTGCCTGGGGTTGTCTTGCAGGAGAGCTGATGTTCCTTGTAGAGCTAATTAAACAGGCATTGAAGGAGGGAGCTGAACCTGGATCTTCTGCAGCCTCTCACCCGCAAGGTCTTGGGCAAGACCTGTCTCAGAGCTGTGGAGGTCTGGTGATTCCATGGCCAGCTTTCGACCTTTGGCCAATCTGTAGGTTTGATGGGGTTGGAAGTTGGTTCCTTGGGCCTCCCGTGGCTGTAGCCGTCGCTGTGTGCCTGGGGCTGGCGGCTGTTTCAGAGACGACGTGTGCTAGCCAGGTGCTGTGTAACAGAGGTACAGCACCCAGCGCCGGGAGCCAGCACAAACATCTCCGTTATTTAATGGTTTGCTGTTGTTTCTCATGCCAAATCTTTGTCCCTGGCACCATTCTTGTTGACTTCCAAAGGGTATGGATTTGGCACTTCATTCACATTAATTTCTCTTACTTTTTTCTGCGCCTACTTAAAATAACGGCAGGTCAATATATTGAATTTATGTGGCTTATTTGATCCTAAAAGTCACTGCCCACTTCTAAGTGGAGTTGTGGGCTATGGAAGCCACAACCCAACCTTTCCTACTCAAGAAAACATAGCAAGTGAGTTACAGTGCAGTTCATGGGTCAGATCTCAACTGTAAATCATGGCTTTTTTGAACAACACTAATGCATGTTTATGGAGGCGATCTTTGTTTTGAAGGCATAGATTAAGTGCCCTGCAGCGCAAAATACCTAAATATGTTCATTACTCTCACCCTTGGTACAGATAGTACTATCATGTTTGCTGGAGGAGGATAATATAAGGAGGAATAAATGGAGAAATGTAACCTGGCCTGGCAGGATTTCAGAGTAAATCGTATGTCTTAATTAACTCAATTCTTTGCATCATGCACTTATCCATAATTTAATGATATGACTCCTACTTTCTTAAAAATTCTTTTTCATTCTCAAGCATGCTTTTCAGAGATCTGTTTAAAAACGCACCTGCCAACCATACTCTTGGAAAAAAGGCTCCAGCAGCATAGACAGGAAATTCCAAATTCTTACCACAAATTAAATGTTGCCTGGTAATTACCAGGAACAAGAAGAGTATGCTTGATGCAGTTATGGGATGATTAGCGAGTTTGGCAATAAATTTTGCTTCCTCAATCTGTCTGTCATTCCTCTCGATGTTCAGCCCTCTGTTCCCTGCCAAGTCGTAATTTTACTCCCTGAGTTATAATGCTGAATGCAATATATAGTATTAAAGTTTGTAATAAGTGGCCGTCCGAGGTTCATGGCTGAACTCCTGCCTGTTCCAAAGGGAAGTGGGACTGGACAATCCTGCCACAGTGACGTCCCCTGTCTCTAAACCACTTACAGTGTCTCCCTCCTGTTTTGAAAATAAGAAAAGGCTATCAGGGGTAATCAGAAAAGAAACCTAAGATCTGAATGATTTCCCCCTTTTTCAAGGTGTTTGAAAGCTGTTGTTGGACCTGCCATGTCCCCAGGTTGAATGGCGTCTCTGTTTCCTTGCAGGCGTCTTTCCCAGGGAACCTGCACCTAGTGATGGTTCTTCGTCCCACGGGGTTTTTCCAGCGCACCTTCACCGACATTGGATTTCGGTTCAGTCAGGAGGACTTTCTGCTCAAGTTACCGGTACGAGCATGCAGAGGTGTCGGGCTTGTGCGTGATCGGAGGCTGCCCGTACACCTCGGGTCAGGGAGTGACAGTGTCCCACTTGGCAGGCACCTATGTGAAGAGTAACTGGAATGTCTCTGCCAGAAATGCCCTGTTTCCACCAACTCTCTCTCCACCGAATCTCCCCTGTAGCATTTTTCAGCTCCCTTGTGCACAGTTTGCTCCCCACAGAGCATGTCCGTGGTAGTGGGTGGTGGGCTTCTCGGCCTGTCCTCATCCCCCGTGTAGGCTGCATGCTTCTGTGGAGGATAAAACCATGCTCAGGAATTTTTTTAATGTCTGAGAAGCCAAAAGGCATGTCTAGTGAAGCTCTTGCTGTGAATTCCACCCATAATCGCCATTTGCATCTCCGTGTGAACTCCATACCAACATCATGTTGGTATTTGTTTCTAAAACAGCAGCTGAAATGGGTTTTTATTCTCCAGTCAAAGTTTCCAAGAATTCTAAAGCCACCTGGGTTATAGGACATGACCAGAATAATTAAGAGAAGAAAAGCACATTTATGGAATCGAAGGCTGACACAATTCCAGACGCACGAAACAAACCAATGTTTTCCTTTAGGAAACAATATGTTTTTCACAAATTTTGCATTTTTCACTCTAAAATGATTGTCATTTGAATAGTTTTGAAAATTCATGGCTTATCCCAGGGCAGATCAAGACAACAAAAACTCATGAGTATATATTTGTGTGAAATTGGCCAATTCTTTGTAACTTATTAAAATGTATGTATTTTTTCCAGATTACTGGTCATCCCTTGCAAAAACCTGCATTACTTTTGCTTTCAGCTCTGTTCTGCAGTCAGATACTGCAGCATCTCACTGTGCTTTGCATTTTAGGAAGAAAGCACCTGGGAGATCTGGGTTGGTTCACAAAAATGGTCAAATACATCAAATAAAAGCCATGTTAAGCCATAAGCATAAGAAAAAAGCCATGCTGTAGAAAAACACTTACAGCAAACCCAGTTTTTAGAGAGATAAAAGATTTGTAGGCTTGATTTGTGTATCACTTGGGTAGAAGTGATGATCAACGCCCTGATGGTGTTGCCTTGTTTGTAGGTTGTTATGCTGAGCTCGGTTAGCGACCTGTTGACATACATTGACGAACAGCAATTAACCCCGGAGTTTGGAGGGACCCTGGAGTACTGCCACAGCGAGTGGGTCATCTTCAGGACTGTACGTACCAGGGCTGAGCACTGGGCTCTTGGGTGTTTGGGATCGATTGAGGAAGGTTTTCGGTAAGGCGATGAGCAATGGGTAGCTGAAAGTAACGCCTGAAGCCAACTACATTTCCTCGATCAGATTTGCGAAGGAGTCAAGTGGCATTAGGCACTTGATGGGTTTATAAGGGAATTGGATGATTAACTCCCTCAGGCTCCTTTTTAAACTGCTCCTGAAAGATCTGTCTTCTTAAGTCTTTATTAAAATTCCCTTAATGGTAGATACAAAATAGGCTTTTTTTTTTTTTTTTTTAAATAATGCTTGCTTCATGTGATTAATATCACAAATGTGTTTGGGAACCAGGGCAATTGAGACTGCTTTCTGCGTACTGACCAAATGCAGAGAATTCAGAAAATTTCCTTTTATTTTTCTTTTTTTCTTTGAAAGAATTTTCCTTTAATATTGCCAGGAATCAGGCATTTAATTCCCAGAGCTGTGTCTTGCCATGTGTTTCTATGCTTCCTGTACACTCTTAGTTTTCACTGGGACTTTGTCTCCCAGATTAATGGCAGGCTGGATTCCCAGTTACCTTCCCAACAAGTCAAAGCGCTAATGAGAAATGTAACAGACATCCTAGTGCCCCTTGTCATGCAACATCATCCACACCAGCAGATGTGGAGCTCAGTATAAAAACAAAAGCACAAGACACTGTAGCTGGAATAACTCAAGCTATTGCTTGTGTCATTAACTTTGTGCCGGTTTACACAGACACACTGCTGAATTAATGAATTTTTTACATTTTTGGCTCTTAATTTTGTTCTTTTGCATGGAGCGTTAAAGCGATAATGGCGTAGCTCTCACACTTGGAGACAAAAATGACAAAATGAATGACAAATAATACTAATCTAAGAAAAGGATAGTTTCTAGACCCTAGCTGCATATGGTAGATAAGTGTCCTTATGAAATACCTCTCTCAAAATTCCCTCGTAGTGTGCTCATAAAACGTTTCCTGAAATTCCATGGAAAATACACGCTGTTTAAGGAAAATACAAACGCGATCGGTTACATTTCAGTTTATTACCCCGTTCTCAAAAGCAGAGCTGGAGCTGTGAGCAGGGCCGGGAGAGCCCCACCTCGCCCCGTGGTGTGGCAGCCGCCGTCTGGTGACCGGAGCTCCCACTGGCTGGCTGGGAAGTGCTGGGGAGGTACCAACACCACTCATTTCCATCCCACTGTCTCCAGTTTGTCTCCAGCACGCTGCTTAACTCTCTGCCTTGTCCTCTTGGTGAAGCTGTGGATGAGGTGGCTGTGGTGCCAGACTGCCTTGTAGCTGGCCATTCGGGCTTGCAAAGCTGGAAACATCCATCACCAAGAAGCCAAATACGTCTCCAAAGCCCTACTTCCTGCAGGTGGTTCCCAGTGTGAGTTAACCAGAGAAGAATAATAGAAGAGGAATTACAGGAATTTGCAAGATGGATCCTATAGTGGCTTCTGCTGTAGACCTCCAATACGTGATAGGAAAAAAAAATCTCGGAGTGCGCAAGAATAGGCAGCAGAAAACCCACTACTGTCCTTACTTAAGTCCCTGTTAATGGATTCAGGCGGCACTAAAAGCCACCTGGCCATGTGTTGGTGGCCACTAGCTAATGCACCGCAGTGCACATCAGCTCCGTCTGTAGTGGACATCCCACCCACCCCTCTCTGAGCAAGCTATTAGGCTCCCCTGCAGATCTCCGCCTTGGCTCTTCACATACTCTTAATGAGCTGTAGGAATACCCAGAATCCCAAGCTGATTGCAATTATCATCTCCCACCAGGCAATAGAGAGTTTTGCACTAACCGTGAAGGAAATTGCACAGATGTTACAGTCCTTTGGCACGGAGCTGGCAGAGACCGAGCTACCGGATGACATGTATTCAATCGAGCGCATCCTGGCCCTGCGCACAGAAAAGTACTACCAGCTCAAGGTATGTCTCATCAGCCACCCCACCGTGTGTTTCCAGCCCCTGTTTGCACAGCAAGACGGGATTTCTGGGGTTTGACTGCCGGTTTGTTTGGTGCCCACTCCTCCTTACCTCCCATGCATGTGTATGTGTTGACAGACAAAATAAACCACAGCATGACTATTTCTGTACGTTACCCTTACATTTGCCATTCACTCAAGCAAATTACCCTGCCAGCATCCAGCAAACTGTCTCAGCTGCCGCCTCCTTGCTGGCTGCAGAAGTTGGTGTCTATTGTGTGCTTCTCCCGTGGGCTTTGCCCATCTCGCTGGCCGGAGGACGGATGGGGGGCTTTGTCACCTGCGTGTTCGTGCGCCTGGTGGGATTTCCTCCCTCCGCTTCGCCCCCACGGCTGGAGGAAGCTGCACGCAAAGATCATCAACAGGTCTGGAGGGATGGTTTGTCCCCAGGTCCCTCTGCCTGCTGCAGCTTCCCCGGTGGGACTTAAGGGAGCTGTGCTGGGGAGCATCCAAGGTGAAGATTTTCTGTGAGCGCCTGGTACAGAGCATTCATGATGTGATCTTTGTCTTCATGCGAGCCTTCATGTTTCGTCTTGAACAACATTTGTTTCTTTAATATTTTAAGGGTTTTTTTTTTTTCCAACTATTTATGATTGTGATTAATTTTATTACAGGAGTTAGTGGAAGCTTTAGTGCAGCCAGCTGCTGCTATATCAAGCTGTTGTCTTTGCTGCTCCTGCATCTTCCTGGGGACAGCACAGGCCTGTCCCCAAACCCTCACTTCAGAAACGATTCCTGTGTTCATAGCCATGCTGTGCAGCCGAAGAATGAGCTCCTTTGCTTTTTGACAGGATTCGTTTACATGAGTCAAAGAAGGGTATCTATTTTCATTTATAATCATTTGTCATTCACACAACAGTGAGTTCCCAGAAGGCTGCCTGTAAGAAATAGGCAAAATGACATCCAAAGTGTGCTGTGTGTAGGCATAAATGTACGTGTGGATGTATAGAAGGTATCACTGTAAATACTGCCAATAGTCCTTTGTTTCTTCTTTGAAAATTAAGAGAGCTGTAGTATAAGACAGCAGCTACCTATATTGCAATATGACTTACTGACTTGAACTTTATGCTTAGGACTATAGCTAAAGTGTAGGGGGCAAATAACAGCTACACAGGTTAGTCCTCTATATAAACCAGTCAGTAATACACACTTTCCTCTGTGGAGAAATAGAACACGTCATGTGTTTTCATTTGCATATAAAGCACAGCAGCACTCGGTACAAGGCATCTGTTGCTTTTAACGTCTCATCTATTAATTTCAAATATCAAAACCACTCATTGGCTTTTGACTGAAATGAAGCGTGTTGGCTTTTTTCTTTTGTTCCTTCTAAGACCGTGAAAGATGAAAGCAGATGAGAAACTGTGCACAGATTGTGATGACAGCAAGACATGGGATCCTTGTCTCTCTCATGACAACCCCAAGATTGGTACAGTTGATTCCTGACTTCAGCTAATGAGTCAATCAGAATAATTTATGTAGCTGTGATACTGAACAGAAGCTGGTTGCAAACACAATGGAAAAATGACAGAAATTAATTAAACGGAGTAACTAAGAAATTAACCTCTTTGATATACTGAGTGGAAAAATTCAAGCTAACACCTGTTTGACAGTCAGGCTACTTTGTCATATGTGTAATGAAAGGCTTTGACTCAAAAGGACAATGCAGGGCTCTGGAGAGTGAGATGTAAGGGGATGAAATAAGAGCCACCTGCGATCCAAAGCATGCTGCATAATTCCTCTTCCTGGATGTGGTAGTAGCAAAAGGAGACAGGGTTTTTGCCTTGCGGTCATCTTCCGTGATGTTTTAGTGATAGAGATGCAAACGGGCGGCGGACACTTTGTGTGTGGGAGAGGAGAAGCTCCTGCAGCCATGTCCTTCTGCTCCTGGGCTGCTGCCCTGAAGATGCTATTACATTTAGGATGCTGTGAGCTATCTGGGGCAGGCAGATGTTTAAGCAAGTCTGTGCTTTCTGAATCTTCTCCCTAAAGCAGTTTTGCCATTGTTTCTCTTGCAATAGAAACCTGGCCATCTCCTAGGATGGGCTCTTACTCCTCCAGGAGCTGGCTCTCCAATGGAGCCATGCACAGGTCTCTCTCTCAGGGCTTCTTCCAGCTCAGTTCATCAGCCTCATCTGTTTTCTCCTTCCTTCTCACCTCTGTGTTTCATCTCCTTTGTTCTGAAAATAATGGACTAAATGTACCTGTTTGCTTTGGTGCTGAGCCCAACACAACACAAAGCACCTCAGCTGATGCTAAGGAACACACCAAGGGTTTAAATTTTCCCTGAGTGGAGACTACATTGAAAGTGCTGACTTGCCTCCATATGCAGAGGCTTTAGTAAGTGGTGCCACTTGGTCCCAGTCCCAACTTTGTCCCACTATGGGATGCTCTTCCTGCAGCCTCCTGTGATGACCTTGATGGAGAAGCACAGCCTCTAAGCTACAGAAATACTTGCTTGAATACGCGAACTTGTAGATAGGTATCTAATACAAACCCACCTGCTCACCAAGGGAGACCTGTGGTAGCGCGGTCCTCCTGCCCCTTGAATGATTTTGTGGCCTGCTGTTTTCATGCGTGCCAGTTTTCACCCAGCCTGGTGACTAGTCCATGTTTCAGCCTCCTCCAGCTCCAGGGGCTAACCCCACGTTAAGGGGGCTAAAACATCTACTGGGATTCCTGTAATCCATGGATACTGGTGCTTCCTTTCATGCAGGGAAACTAAGGCAGGAGAAACACGAAATGACTTATCCCTACTTCACAAAAAGCAGCCTGAATCAGAAATGTTTTGCATTATACAGGAAGATATTACAGCAGTCACAAAAGAGGGAAACTTGCTTTTGAGCAGTTTTGAAGAGCCTGACTCCAGGGAGTGCAGTCAGGACCAACACCACGAGAGGCCTGGGGACTGGGAGACTGTGAATCGGTGAGTGCACAATGTTCCTAATTTGCCTGATTTTTGAGTGGAAACACTCAAGTTATTTAAGTGTAGGTGGGTTGTTTAGGTCACCTATCAAACAAGTAAAGACAGAGATACCAGAGTTTTGCTCCAGACCCATCAACTTGCTGGGTGACTTCTGTCAAACAACTTTGACCTGCTCTGATTTTCCCACCCCCCCAGTACAATGAGGCTGTGGAGCAGATGCAGGGTTCTCCCATGCCAAGCTCCCAGGTGTTATTCAGATAAATGGAGAAAGCAGCAACTGCTTCACACAGGTGCTGTCATCTGCAGTGATGATTTCATTAAAATTCTCTCCGAGATCTTCACAAGTCATATATACGTGTCCGTTGACCTCTCCTGAGAGCTTGGGTCCAGACGACCTGAATAGGTGATCTCTAGGGCTTGTCCATCTCTGCTTGTCCTCTGTTTGCAAACTGTTCCACTCCTGTCCTCCTTCTGTGCTTAAGGTTACTTGGTCAGCTGCATGAGATGGAGACTGCTTTTGATGGCTTCTGGGAAAAACATCAGTTAAAAATGGAGCAATATTTACAACTGTGGAAGTTTGAGCAAAGTTTTCAAGAGGTATGATCAGATGCGCTTCTGTTAGCAGAAGGAAGAGTTGGAGACAAAAAGGAGGGGAGAGGAGAGAAGTTTTTATGCTTTTTATTTTGAGAGTGTTTAATTTATGCTGCTTCTCCTTGATTCTGGCAGGGCTAGCTAGCTTGGGGAGACACTGTGCTTCCTCATTCAGAGCTAATTTAGGTATCACTGCCCTGCGGTCGCATAGATTTTGCTGATAGAAGCATCTCTGAACTTAGAAATTAGTTCTTGGACACTAGTTTTATTATTGAATTTAGCAGTCTTAGCTAAAGCATGATTAATTTTGGTCTATGAACGATTTTCTGCCTGTGCTTTGTATCCTTTTGCAGCAGTCTTCTTCTTTGTGTCTAGGTCAAGAATGCCATTGAATTTTTAATGGGTCAGCAAGCGGAGCTGCCAGACACTGGCGACAGTGTCCCCCAAGTAAAACAGAGGCTCAAGGACTTGGGTCATTTCGATGGTATGGCTCAGGTGAGATAATCTTTCACAGAAAGAGGCACTAATGAAACACAAGAGACACATTCTGTATTTGTGGTAGGAGGTGTTTTCTGAAATTACCTGGTTCTGGTGTAATTAGTTGGTAAGTGGCTGCGCAGAAGGATTGATTTCATGTCTTTGCTCTGTGCAGCAACACTGTGATCACTCTGAAAGCCAGGAACAGGATATTTAATTATCATAGTTAAAATAAATTGCTGAGCCACCATGAAAATCCAGAACAGATAAATGTCTGAACATAGGGGAGGCGTGGGAGTTAATGAGCTGGAAGAAGAATTATTTATATGTTAAGTGCTTTAGCAGTGCTAATAGGCAGAGACTTGTTACCAGGCACATGGAGAGGCAAAAAGCTTGCTATCTTGACGTGTCTGTGATTTGAATGTAGCATATGGATGAAGACTAAGAGACGTAGGGGAAAGAAGAGTGAAGAAAGATGATTCACGGGAGCCCAGCTGAGGATATGACTTCTGTAAAGGGACGGGCTTGGCAAGCGGGCCAGGGCCAGTGGAGAAATCCTGAGGGATCTGGACACAATCCCCAGAGGCTTCTTTGAAAATAAGAGTCCTAGGGGAAAGGTCTAAGGCTTTTTGGCCGTTTGGAAGAAATATTTGTGGAGAGGGAGGAGGAAGAAAAGGCCAGGCAGACAGGGTGCAAGAGGGAAGCAGTCCCAGCAGAAAGCCAGTCCTGGAGAAGATGTAACCATTACGCTGACCGAGACGTGCAGACAAGATAGCATGTTCTCTGCATCAAGCTTTGATACGAAGGGCCTGGTTTGTTTTCACCATAAACCTTAGCTGCTCAAATTCCCTTTCATGCTTACGAGCATAGCGTGCCTAAACTGGACATCAGCTGCATTTTTTTTTTAAGAGTGCAGTTCCCAGAGACAGCAGCACTACATTGCCAGCAGCCATTCACAGCATTGCTAGTTTGGTGAAATAGTGTTTTCTTCTTCATCCTCTTTTTGGATAGCAAAGGTTTTTTTTCCCAGATGATGGGTGCCATTTTATCCTGTGTAAGCCAGCCATTCTGGCTACTCCTAATGGCAGTCATCTCCATGTGTACCTGAAATCTGGTAAGATGAGAAAGTGCATGTTGTTATATGTAGATATTTTGGCATCGTTTCAGTAAGTGTGCAATCCATTTGTTTTCTTTCACTGAAGGATCTGATAGGGAAGGCTCAGGTGGTGATATTACATGGACACCAGCTAGCAGCAAATCATCACTACGCACTCAACCTGATCTGCCAGCAATGCAATGAGCTGCGGCACCATTCTGACGTCTTGTCTGATGAGATCAAAAGGAAGCAGACGCGACTGCAGAAGACCTTGGATCTTCATACCCGCCTTCAGCAGGTACAGTTCAGAGACACAGTGCCCTGAGAAGCAGATACTTAGCTTCTCCATGGGGTTAGCCTTTCCACTTCTTAGCTGGAAGCATCTCAAATTTGCAGCTTTGCTTCAGCAGTACTTGGTAGGAAAGTGTTCCTCAGAGGCTGCAGAAGTGCTTCACCCCTCACTTAGCTGGTTAAGTTAGCAAACAGGTATCTGCTGGTGCTCTGAATAGTGGGCAGAAAGAGGTGGGCGTCTCCAGGGGGCAATTCAGAACACCGAAGTTCAGCTGCTGCTGTTGCCCATGCTTTCATGTTGCATCCATGTATTAATGGACTTTTGAGGTTTTCATACCCAGTGCAATAGAGGCAAAGCTTTCAGATAAACTCCAGCCCTTTTTTTGTTAGCGATTTATTAAGAATGAACATAACTGACTGTAAAATAAGGCGACAGATTGGTAGATAGGCGCAGCTGCTGTGTGCTAGCATGCAAGTGGAGTCCTGTGGCTCCAACGCTTTTTGATATCTTAATCAGCATCAAAAATTCATTTAAGGAAATTCACGCTAATTAGGCCAGAAGGCACACGACTGTAATATGCTTGAGGCCATTAAGAGAAGCAGTGAAGTTTGACCCTGTCCCATTTCACTGCTTCAGGGATCTTGTTTTGTGGTTTGGTTTTTTTTTCCTCTGTGTGCTCCACTTCAGTATTGCATGAATCTGTGGGGATGGACCATTCCTCGGCAGGCTCTCAGCTGCAGGGCAGAGTCCTCTCCTGGGCTCCTCGCAGTCCTGGTTGGTGCTAGTGGTCTAGCAGAGCCCACGGGCTCTGCTAGAGCACACCGTGGTCCTGCTCTCTGCGGCCTGCCTGCCTGCTCGCAGCACTGGAGGTCTTCTCTCGTTCTTGGCTGCAGCATCTTCTCACGCCTGGGCACAGCACAGTGTGAGTGAGTGCCAGCCGGCCCCCAGCCTGGCATTCACCTGTTACCTGTGCATGTTACATGTTGAACTTTAAACTGCAATTTAAAATCCTTATTTTTTTAAAAACATGAATGCAGTTACTTCGATCATGCCTCGCAGTTCACATCTGCACAGAGCCAGGCCTTTATATCAAGAAACCTGCCTGTCTCGTCGTAAACTCTGTAGTGTCCCCTTCAGCTTTCTGAGTTGGATAAATAAAGATCTGCTTATCATTTGGTTCAGCTGTGCACTAAATAGTACTTCTGTGTCAGTTATACTGCTGGTTTTACCCAGGTACAAGTGGGAGCACAACTTGGCTGGGCCTGTTGAGGACTGCAGTCACCCTCCAGAAAAAATGTGGCCTTTCTACTTTCTAATCAAAATGCAATAGCTGCTGAGGTCTTTAGGAGTACTGATTAGCTCCATGTTGAAAATACAGATCCGGTAAATGATATTCCTCATGGGAACCTTGATTTAGTAGGGGTGCCGCTGATGGTCTCGCTCCCTGTGTTTGCCCCGTGCTGTTACCAGGCTCTGCAGTGCTGTGATGAAGGTGCCTACCTTCTCGCCAACCAGCAAATGGATAAGTGCCAGTCTAAAGAAGGCGCTCAGAAAGCTCTCCAGGACATAGAAAGATTTCTTGAAAGCTCTTCAGCCTACTTAAACTATGATCCCCAAGCCCTACACTACGATTTTGAGTCAGTCTTAACATCTGAATTGAAGGTAAGCAACCCCTCCAGTTCCTTGTTACGCAAGTAAAAAGCGAGATCGGACTGTGTTGCGGTATTGTCAGCTTTATAGTCCTCGGTTTTGGGTCAAAGTGCAAAATAACGGTAGTTATTTGATCATGGGAGTCTCTTTCATTCTCTACAGTGCCAGATACAGTCAGTGCAGGTCAAGCTTGAAAATGTTCGAAGCATGTTTGAGAATCGGCAGTCTTGCTTCAAGAAGCTGTTGGATAAACACGTGCGGCCCGTCCAATTAGTAGCCCCTCGGCCAGAAAATCCACCGAGATCAAAATCACCATTATTCTCTCCTAAACATGGTAAAATATTTTAAGTCTATGGTATTTTCAGCTGATAATTTTGCTTTGAGGCAGGAACAGTAAGGCTAAAGACCGTTTTGAGAAACCAACTAAACCTTGCTGGCTGCTACAGAGTTGTTGTATAATGCCAAATGTATGCGAGATGATTTATTCCCTTTCCAATTTCTGTGTCTAGCTTCCCATACCTGTGTGAAGAATGGGACTAGTTGCTTGGTATTTATTTTCACTTCCTACTCAGTGAAAAAAGAGAGCTGCAAACAGCTCATACTTCCAGTTCTGCCTTACTAGCATCCTACTGGGCTGAAAACCAGTGAATTAGTACTACAGGGAAAAAGGGCAAGGTTTATAAATTTATTAGCATATCTATTCTCTGTGGCTGTCTTGATCTGGAACTGACATAAAGTTAGAGTGACGTTTGCAAAGAAGCTTGGAGAAATGAGGAGCTCAAATCTCATGAACAGAAATGAGCTGGATGCTTAACTCCCTTTGATTCCTCGAGGACGTCTTCCCTAAATCCCAATTGTGGAATAATTAATGCCCATAAAGGTACAAATTCTGGTTGGACTGAGGTCACTGAATGTTCTGCCCTGATTTTGGTAATGGGATGTGGCACAGTGTTAGCTTTAAATGATAACATTAAAACTTTCATCCTTGGCAGCCCTATATGTATCAGAATTAGAAAGTATTCCAAAGTAATGTCCGTGTATTTTAAACCA
The DNA here is from genome assembly GCA_034782735.1 of Sagittarius serpentarius. Classification (NCBI taxonomy): domain Eukaryota; kingdom Metazoa; phylum Chordata; class Aves; order Accipitriformes; family Sagittariidae; genus Sagittarius; species Sagittarius serpentarius. The sequence continues at coordinate 16,798,849 of JAVKLA010000039.1, read as the reverse complement.
GGGACATGCTAAGTTACGTGGGAATATTAAATTCAGTGATCTGACTGCATAAAGCAATTAAACATTTGTGTTTTAACACCAGGTTTTTATGATGAATTAATGAATATTGGTTATGGTGAACTGTAGCAGGTGTCGTACAAACAGTAAAAGTGGCTCCAGTTCAGGGAATGACTAATGTAAATAGCCAAGCTAGCGGAGGGATGGGAATAAAGCTAGATGCAGTGAGGGGAGTTAAGCTACTCAAGATGCAGGCCAGTGCAGCAAATAAATCCCAAATTTCCTTTTCCCAGGCTGATGCCAACTTCACTAGACCACACTGCCCTCTGAACCCCTTTCCTCAATCAGGAAAACAACTCTGAGTCTTTAAACTAGAGTATTGCCCATTTTACCTAATGTAACTTTCCCAGCTTTCTAGAAACAGGGAAGTGTTAAGGAGGAATTATTGACTTAGAGAGTAAGGGTAAATGGGTGGCCGCCTCCGTGGGATGTTGTGAGACCATCGTCAACGGGCTGGACATACTTCATGCCTTTATGGGATGCACGTTTTTCTAGCAAAGGCACTCAGTCGCCTGCAAATCACAGGTATCCTGCGTTAATCCTCTTCCTGAAAGAGATGATCAAGTGTGTTGAAATGAGCATAGCCAGCAGGCGGGGAAAGACAAAAGGCTCCTCTTTGGACAGATCATACCAAGAGAGCTTTTTAATAAGGCCTCTGTTTGATACAGAACATCAGAATGCTGCAGGCCTGCTGTCGTGATGTGCAGTGTCAAAAGACGCATGCTGGGCTCTGCCGGGAGTGCTTTGAGAAGGAGGGGTTTTATGGCGTGGATTGAAACCGAACCGCCTCTGAGCAAGTTACTTTTGTCCTCTTTTTCTTTCTTTCTTTTGTTCCCCCCACCTTCTTTTTCTGTCTGAGGACAGACGCTTCCTCTTTCATCTTTGCCCTGGATTTGAAGCCTGTCTGATAAACGTGGTTCTAATTTTGAATCCACTTTTTTGGGGAAAAAAGAGTAAACCTATCCTGTCCTGAGCCATAAAACGTAGTGAGATGTGCAGAAGCGGTACGGCAGGCTGTGGCGGAGCCCGAGTGCTGGAGTAAATTCACACTTGCAACAGAACGCCGAGCTGCAGCTGGTGACCACCTCCCGTCTAACTGCCTATCCGTGTTCGCTTCCTCCCAGTAGGACCGCTGGCAAGTTCGCGCTTGTTTTGGGTCATAGAATCATAGAATTGCTTAGATTGGAAAAGACCTATAAGATCATCTAGTCCAATCGTTTCTTCCTGTCCGTGCTACGCACACCTCTGACTTGCTTTCCAGCATCCAAATCTCTCTCCTCCCTTGTTTGATGTGTTCACACGTGGAGGACTAAGGCCTCGTTGGCGTGATAATACGTAATCCCTCTATCTTACAGCAGCCCCGTCTGAAGATGAGGCGCCTGCTCTCCACGTGGGTTTGCATTCCTCTGCATCCATTTTTCTCCCTGCATCTTCTGCTTCACAAAAGGCGGCTCTTCATTGTCAGCACTGTTCAAACCTTTGATCTGGACGCAGCTGCTGTTGCATTCATATGTGCTGTGATACCTTTTTTTCACCCTATTGGAAAGATAGTTCATTAGTCCAGTTTGGTTGTGGGTTTTTTGGTTTTGTTTTTTTTTTTTTTTTCACTTTCCTACCCTCTTTTTTTCTGTTTGTAAATGAGGTGAATATTGCACATCTGAACATGTTTAATTTTGGTCCAACGCAGAATTTGGTGCAGGCACTGGGGCTGCAGCCTGGCAAGCGGAGCTGTCACTGAGGCTGGAGCCAGCGCAATGCTGGAGAAACTCATTATTGCTACTCATTTTGGGGGAAAAGACCGTTCTGGTGAAGAATTGCCATACTGACTATTGAGGAGTAAAAATTATTTGAAAGATGCCACATGACTGGTTTGGGAGACTGATGATTTATTTTTAAGCTTCCAATTTACCTCTGTGGCCCAAAGTATGACAACTTGTAATTAGTTAGTGACAATACCAAGAAATTCTTCCAAGGTGGAGAAACAGTTTATACCAGCTGAGCATCTTGCCTTACGTTCATAAAAGGACTTTAAAACAGTATTCCAGTCGGTAATGTTCGCTTTGGTAGTTTATTTGATTCTATTGTTTTCTATCATTTGCACAGGCTTCACAGACTTTGTTAGGTTTTGATTACACCATTCACTTAATGGACATTTTGTTTTTTCTGATTACTTTTTACTTTATGGCCTTTATGACCAACCGTGTGACTTACGCTATTTGGTATTAGTATTGTTAGTTGAGAGAGATACCCTTTATTTTGTCAGTTTGCTTGTAATATTACTAACTAATTATTCATTCTTAAAATGTATCCCGTTTTTCTTTGTGACTTCTTAGTTTCTGCCTGAGCCATCTCCTTCACTGTAGATGTACATTATGTAATTATATTCTTTTCTACCCAAGGTGTGGATTTTAATTCCAGTTTGAAATTTTCATTTGATCTCTCTCTCCCTGGGAAGAAAACATCAAGAAAAACTCCAAGTTCTCGCAAGGTAAATGTTATTCATGAAATCTGAAGGAGTTTTATAGACTGAAAAACTGAAACTCTTCTAAAAATTGATTTTATTTAGACTTTGGATTTGAAGATGCTCTTTCTTTTTTTTTTTTCCCCTTCTAAAAATAAACCCAAAACCACCCTTTTATATCTGTATGGTTTAGATGGGTTAGTCCAGCACCTGAGATCTATCTTGGATTGTTTTTCCAAGTCACGGATATCGATTTCCTATGTGTTATTCCCTGCACTTGTTCTTTGCATGACAGTGATGTCTGTTAGGGAAACTCCCCATCCGCAGGTATTTCCCCCGTGGGAACCGTTCTCTGGTCTCTGCACTAATGAATTATGTTACCATTTTCAGATTTATGTGGCAGAGTAATTTCTGGGAATATTTGGCTACCCATTGTATGCTATGCCCTTTTAAAGTTTTGTGTCACAAAGGATTTCTTAAAAGAAAGAGTATTTCATCCTTCGCCAAGGATTTCCCGTCCCAACATGAGGGGCTGGGCTCGTCCTGCCTCTGCAGTGACCTCCCTGCAGCTCTTCCCAGTGCATCCCATTTCTCTTCCAGATCGAAGTAATGCACGACTATCAGGAAAAACGGAACTCCTTGCAGTATTTTATTTCAGACAGTGACGACAACTTAGATATACTAAAAGGGTAAGCTTTCACCCTGTTTACCTCACTCAAAATGATGTCGATTTCTGGCCAGTCCTTGCCCCATCCATGTGTTCCTCCAGCCTGGACCTGGGTGTCACCTCTTGTGCCTTTACCTGTTTTATCATCCCTTGTTTGTTGTTAATGAGATCGCACTATGTTTTGGGCTAGTTGAACCACACTGACTGCCTGTGGGTTTTTTACAGACATAAAAGTAATATACTTCTATTTTTTTCTTTATTTTAGCCATGTCATAAATGAGCTTATAGAAACTGAGAGAGTGTACGTAGAGGAACTTTTCACTGTTTTGACGGTGAGTGACATGTTCAGGTTGCTCATAATTGTTCCCCGGTGACTTGTACAAAAGGGCACCTGCCACTCTGTCAAACTAAGCAAAAATGTGATCAGGCAGGTTTCTACCGAACCGGCAGATCCCAAGCTAGTCGTAAATTTTCAAGTTTTCTCCCTAGCTTTTCTTTGTTGGAGGCATCTGTAGGAACAGTTGGTGTCAGGATGAGCTTTTCATCTAGAATGAGGGAGAAACCTTCTGTTTGTACACAACAGCACTGGTAATGAGTTTTATCAGTGCCTGGAAAAATGTACAAAAAGCTGGTATTTTTAAGTGGTCCCTAATTTATTTTACCTTTCGGAGACAAAAGAAAGAAGCTTGTGTTTTATCCTTGAGAAGATTCTGTCTCGGTACTGTGAAGTGCATGAATGTATAAAGCACATTTCTTTAGAAACCAGTTTATAATTTTTCATACTGCCATTTTAGACACTTCTGCTTTATTCCAAAATAACTCTTGCTGATGGCCAAAACAAGCTGGCTGTTAAATAGCCCTCCTGCCTTGCATTTCTCTCACCCAGGAGCAAGCAGGATATAAATCTGTTGGACTGCAGGTAGTTACACGTAATTGCCCTGCACTGATTGCTTTTTTTGTTAAACCACACTCTATATGATAAAGCAGTTGGCAGATACGCAGATTTATTACCGTGCATATCAAGTCTAGATAAAGAAAAATGGACAGATAGACTTAAGTTTTCTGAAGACAGTATTTCCTCTAAAGAGGGAGGCCTGCTTGCAGTGGTTAAATATGAATGACTAATTTTCCAGATACTTATCTTCTACTGAATCCTTAATCGTGCCTGCTTAGTATAAGGAATACTGATTCCAGCCATAGTGAGTGTGAGAGGTTAATCTGGAAAGCCAAAGCAGATATGCTGTATGAATACATTTTTGCTACTCGTGTTAAAAGGGCCTCAGGTCTGTGCAATGCTTGGTGACGAGCGTGGCCAGCTTGAGCGGTGGCTAATGGCCTTCCTGATGTCTTCTTCGCAGCAACGGTCCTGAGCTCTGGCCATGCCTTCTCCCTACCCTACAGTCAGGATGTTTGCCACGTCTGGTGAATGTTTTTGCATTGGTGTAGTGATGTCATTTAACTGAGGGGAGCTTTGCACTGTTTCCTAGTTCCACCCAACAATTTGTAGTGCGGTGATGTCCCTTCCAGCTCCTCCCCGCTTGGGAGGCTGTGGTTTCAAGAGGCAAGTGGAGCCGCAGAGGACAGAAATTCTGAGGCATTGAGGGGAACGAGCCCCTGGTGCTCAGCAGGCCTTGTACGAGAGCAAAAAGCCCGCTGATTTTTGTATTTGATCTCAAGCCATCTCTGCTTTGCAACAAGTCATGCCCCGGTTCTTACGAGGTTGTGTGTAACTGCATACCCCGTACAAACACGTTGTCGCTCCCGTGTCCCGCGGCCATAGCAGTAGATGTGTTCAACCCAGACAAGTATTCCTCCAGGACCTCTCCCCGAGTCACGCCATAGTGAGGAGAAAGTGGCTGCAATTTGCCTTTGGTGAAGAGAGAGCATCTCTGCAGTGCTGGCCAGCCCCACGGGAGCCGTCCCAGGCCATCCACTGCTTGACCACAACCCCACATGCCCGGGGACTGAAAGACAGAGTTTTAGAGACAAAAATAAGGAAATAAAAGGGATGTTGCACTTTGAAACAAGGCAGATTGTGTTGAAAGTCTGTTCACGTCCCCTTTTCAACTGCCTTCGAGGAGATGCCAAGCCAAGGCTGTACCAGCTGAGTGATGAGCCCCTTTTACATCCCGCAGGGCTACAGAGCTGAGATGGATAACCCTGCCATGCTCATCCTCATGCCTCCCATGCTGAGGAACAGAAAGGACATCCTCTTCGGAAACATGCCCGAGATATACGACTTCCACAACAAGTACGACGCTGGCTCTATTCCCCTTTTTATGAGACTGATTTCCTATAACGATTAAATACCCAAACCGTGCCTTGCTCACTGCTGCGTTTTGTCTCTTCTCCCATCTCTTGCAGAATTTTCCTGCACAGTTTGGAAAGCTGCCTGGGAGCACCCGAGCGAGTGGGATTTTGTTTCCTAGACAGGGTGGGTGACTCATTTTCACATATAAAGCAGACTTGAAGGCCAATGTTTCTCCTGATTTGTCACACTCTGCAACATCTCAGTTATGTCAGTTGAGTAAGATGCTTCTGATAGGCAATACCAACACCAAGGCAGGGAGTGTAGGTGCGTGGCCAGCAGCAGATGGGGGAGAGCAGCAGTCGTGACTACGCTGCGGTCTGCTGTGATTCCCAGGAGTGGTTTGGTTTTTTTTACCCAGACTCTGTGACTTTTAGATATTAAAGTTGGCAGCAGAGATAAAAGCAAATTTACGGTTTGGGTGTTCACCTTATTTGGCTGCCCAGCAGGTTTGCGTGCATGTGTGTGACTTGCCTTTCGGCTTCCCTTACAGCGAGAGGATTTCCAGATGTATGAGAAGTACTGCCAGAACAAGCCCCGGTCGGAGTCCCTGTGGAGACAGTGCTCCGAAAGCACCTTCTTCCAGGTGAGCTGCTTGCTCCTACCAAGGCAGGTGTCGTCCTGGGACACTCGCTTGTCCGAAACACCCTCCTCAGCACCCCATGATTTTGCAGTATATTCTGTTTACTGTTGCATGGAAGCCTCACAAAACCAGCAGTCGGAGTTTCTTGTGCACAAGGAGTTTAAGGCAGATCCATTCATTATATTATTTTACGTGGTTTTGAAAAATTTCTTTAGCTATAGGCACCATATGACATTTTTACATGAAATCTTCGAAGTCATCAAACCATACTAGTCATGCTGTTGGAATAACTACTTATCGTTGGTGCAGAACTTACTTAATCTGAATTCTTTGTTCCAGGAATGCCAAAGAAAATTAGAGCACAAACTTGGACTGGATTCCTATTTGCTCAAACCAGTGCAGCGCCTGACAAAGTACCAGTTACTTCTGAAGGTATTTCATATTCTGCTTTGAAAGGACATCAGGAGATAGATTTGTTTTCCACTTTTGTTTTATTTTTCAATTAAAAGTTACCTGGAAATCAGCACCAAGCCTTAGATGACATATTGTTTATCTTGGCCCTCTGTAGTGACTTTTAGCGAAGAAGAAAATTCACATACCTGAGAAAGGAACAAGTGCTTTTAACAAGATGCTTTTTAAGGGGAGAAAGACTGTTTGAATCTGTTCAGAGATGCAGAGTGACAGAAGCACTTCTAAGAAAACTGACCCAGAGATGATGATAAGAGTATGATGAGTGAAATATATTATACTGATGCATCTCTTCTCCTCAGGTTGTTATAGTGCCTGTGATCTTCAATGCATCTATTCTTGTGTTCCCCATCTGAGGCAGGGCAGTGCTGTTATTCCCGCTCTGTAAAGTGGGAATAACACTGAAGTAGTGGCTTCTGAACCCCACCTTCTAGCCTCTTGAATGAGAGATGAATACACATGAAGCTCGAAGTGGGCACAGGAGATCTGAAATGAAAGTAATTTTATATCAATTGTATAATTCTCTAATCTGTCTTCCACTTATTGACTTGAAGGCTCTGGATTTTATAAATTCTGTTCCTTGCGTCTGCCAGTCTGAAGACAATTGTCTGCTGCAACCTCCTTTGAAGACATATATGACATATCGGCAGCTGATGGAAAACCTGAGCCTTGTTTCCCATTTCTTACCAAGCAGGAAAACACAACACAAAGAACTCAGATGAGCGTGATGCCACTCTATGACGTGACACGGTCCTTAAGGAAACCCAGAAAAAATGGGCTGTGCTTCAGTTCCACACCTCTGACTGTGGTTTAGAGTAGTCTTTTTTTCCAATGACATATGAAAAAAGAAACTCAGGCAGTGTAGGTTGCTCTGGGGCATTGGAAACTTTGGGTGAGATGGAAAAGTCGGCTTTGTTCAAGTGCAGACACGTGCTCTTCCATTTCTATTTTCAGGAGTTGCTAAAGTACAGCACGAGCTGTGATGGAGTTCAGGAACTTCAAGAAGCTCTGGTTGCAATGTTGGATTTGCTAAAGTCAGTCAATGACTCTATGCATCAGATTTCAATAACAGGATATGATGTGAGTAGATTTGGGTAATGAGAGACCTTGCACAAGGCCAGATGATGCATTGGGAATGGATAGTGTCCCAGAATGTATGAGCTAAAAACTATACTAGAACAGCTACAAAGTGAATGGGATCAGGAAGCTCTTACAGGTGACAGTGTCCCATCTGATTTCAGGGTTTTGGAAAATATCCACATCCAAAGGACATACTCAAAGTTGCGTGGTGCCCACACTTGCCACCTTGTGGTTCTTGAGAGTATTTTTCCAGCATGCACCTTAGTTGTCTCATGGCTCACCTTCTAATTCACCTGGGGCGTCTTCATGGCATTTCTCATTCAACGTTTCACTAAATACTCTCTGAGGCTGATTTTGGTCCTTGCCCAAGCCCCTTTCCTAGGGCTTCAGGGAAGGGTGAAGGGATGGCTTTCTAAGCTGCTGGTGCCAGTCCTGGCCTCCTTGAGAAGTCCGTTCTCCGAGACCTCAGTTCAGGCTCAAATCTCATCTGCCCTCTCCCACTGAAGTAGCCAGGGCCCTTGACTTGGACTTCCGTAGGAGCTGGAGAGTTTTCCTATCTTCCTAGTTCTTCCAGTTACTGACTTGTATCCCTACACATAGACTAGCTGCAGCACTGTGTCCGAGACCTCAGCTTCCCTCCTGGCGCCGTGCCGTCACTCCCAAAAGATCATCTGATCCTTCCAGGAAGACCTATTCTTAGAGTGACGTGCCTTGGAACAGAGCTGGCCCCATCACCCGTCATTGTTTGGACAGTCCTCTTACATTTTAATTGACGTCTTTTTCTTTCTTTTTTTATTTGTCATACTCTCACTAGGGTGACTTGAGCGAACTGGGGAAAGTATTGATGCAAGGATCTTTCAGTGTTTGGACAGGACACCGAAAAGGTCCGACGAAAATGAAGGATCTTGCAAGGTTCAAGCCAATGCAGAGGCATCTGTTCCTGTATGAGAAAGCTTTGGTCTTCTGCAAGAAGCGAGAGGAGCATGGAGATGGATATGACAAAACCTCATCTTACAGTTTTAAGCATTTTTTGAAAGTAAGGACTCTTTAGTTGGGGCCATTGCCATGTATCTTTTAAACCAATAACTCTGCAGACTCGGAGAGTACTTTTTCTCTAACACAGTGGCTTGTTTTCTGCTATTAAGGGCTGTAATGCCTCATATGGAAGTGCCATGCCCAGGAAAGGCTGTTGGTTGTAATAAGGTGTGAGGACCCCCACAGCTGAAGCAGCAGCTGGGAGAGCCCATGGACTTGGAGTCACATATGTGATGGCATCTGCCAGGGAAATGGAGCTGCGGGCAAGTCCCACGATGAGAACATGCCTTCCCTCTTCCCCTAGTCTGCGTTCCAGGAGCCAGGGGCGAGGGCATGAAAATGGGGAGGCCCTTTGCATCTTCCCCAGCCCACCTGGGAGAGCAAGGGGCTCCTCACACCCCAGGTCCCCAGGGACGCCCCTTGGGCTGGGGTCTGCCTGGCTGCTCCTGAGCCCCGTTTCCCAGCCAGGAGGATGCAGAGAGAACTCTTCTTCCTCTCTCATCGCCTTTCTCCTTTGGCAGGCTCTAACTGCAGCTAAAAGTACAATTACCAGATGAAGAGAGTAGCCTATGGCAAAATATGAGGGACATACATAAACAACTGTCCCAAGCCTATAAATGCTAACTATTATCAATAAAAATCCCAAACTGCTCCTCTAAAAGAGACCTTCTGGCATGCTGCGTGTGATGAGCCCTTTTAACATCAGCATTTTGTCTCAGTACGCTCTCTTGTTTTTCTTGGTAAATAAAACCCCGGTATGGGTATATTTTAGAATGGAAAAAAATGGGCACTTGGAGGCAGAGCCTTCAGGCCCAGGTGCCGCAGGTCCCTGATCTCAGTGGGGTCTGGGGAGGAAGATGCCACGAGTGGTCGGAAAGCAATGTAATAGTAAATAGGTCTGCTCAGCTCCAGTGCACGTTACAAATTGTGTATTAAAAGCAAATCCCAGGCCATATGTTTAGGTACTTAAATGTATTTCCCAAACAGCATCGTTTTCTTTCTGGAGAGCTTGTTTTCCCTGTAGTACTTGTTTTACCATACGTGCTTTTGAAAGAACTGAAGAGGTGGCGTGGGGAAAGCCTGCTCAGGGGAGAAAATCCTGTGCTCAGGAGTCCAGACGATGTGGCCAGGGTTCTTCTTTGCCTCGAGAGAGCTCATTTTCCAGTTGTTTGCATTGCCACACTGAGAGGTTGGGGTTCGAGAACCTACGGATGCTGCAGGATTACATCCGCACATACCTGCTTTCAGAATTGCTGTCCTGAGGGCAAAATCGTGTTTCTGGAGCTTGACATTTGTTTGATTCATGATAGTATCAGGAAATTATCTTTCTGTGCAAGAATATTTTCTGGGGATTCAGAATTAAAGCAAGCTCTTGGGCAGAAGCTGTGTAACTGGACGTCTGTAAAACAAACAAAAGAACCCTTCAGGATAATATTTTACATAGTATGTGAAATAGCCAGTGGTAAATACATCTTCAGCTGAGATTCAGTAACTTAGAGGATACAGGTTCATAACTCACTGTGATGCCAAGTAAATCAGTCTGCCTCGCACCGCCGTGGAAGGCGATGCAGTTGAACGCCGTCCCAGAGCTTTACACTAACCCACCTCGGTCTGCACTGCAGGGAACCAACAGCTGAGGGACAGTAAATCCTGGTCAGGGGGAGGAAATGGAATTTCAAAATCCACTAACATGAATGAACAGGCCTTGAATATGTCTATTCCTGGCACTTTCCTTCGTGTCCTCGTAGTAGATCATCTGTAATTTCTAATATCTTGACGCCTGGGCAGTTTTGTAGGAGCTTCCGTATAAATTGCCATGCCAGAGGAGATGCACAGAACTGGAAATTGCAGAATATGGATAAGGCACTCTCTAGGCTGCCCTTTCAACATCTTTCGTAAATTATTTTTTTAAGTTTTACGTTTTTTAAGTTTTCATAAAAGCAGAATGGAGCCTGATCTGCCTTTCTAAGTCTTTATGGCGCTATACTGCACAGGATAAAATAATAATAAAAAAATATTTTAAGATTTTAAAAATAAAATAAAACTAGGAAATACTGACTGCTGTTCAGTGATGGGCTTTTCTGCATCTGGAGGCAAACACTTTCTCAGAAGTTCATAAGAGCTCCGCTGTTCATACCAGTGACGAAATAAGGAAAGCTAATTAGCAACTTGCTTCCTATTTCCTGAGGCTGTTCATAGTCACTGAAAATGAGTGCCAACATTTGAAAAAGTAACTAGGAACAGAAAGTTTGCCCAGGTGACTTAACCTGTAAATCATCACAGTCTTTCAGACCAAAAACTCTGAGGATGCATGTATTAACAAAGAGGAACAGCAATGTTAAACAGATGTTCTTTCTAAGGCTTTGTTTGTATTTATACTGGATTTATCTAATCCAGTCTTTGTGAATAATTTATGATAGACGATACCATTATTATTAGATCTGTTTCAAAACATGTAAGTGGGATGCTTTAGCTATTTTTGACCATCCGTTAATCAGCGATAAATTGCTAGCAAACTGTGCTTTGAGTGCAAAGAGGGTTTATGCGATACCAGGTATTAAAGCATTTTTCAGCTTTATGGCACGTTCAGCAGGTGGGTCAGTTCTTCTGTTGCTGGAGAGTTTCTTGGTCTCTAATCGTAGTTTGAGCTACTGATTCACTTGGGTCATGTTGTGCAGGTGCTGAATTATTTGGGCCTTAGGCATTTCCGTCCGATTTATCAAAAGTGGTCTGTGATAACGGGTACCTAGGTACAGCAGCATTCAGCCACGTCTAGCTTGAAGTCTGCGTGCTTCCTGAAAGGCAGGTTTATGGCAGCTCAGGCTGTATATCCAAAAATAAACCCTTCTTTTGGAAACCTTCGGATGATGTCTTAACTACAGGGACGGTCAGGGACCAGAAGACGTTGAACTGAAATTCCTAAAGGAGCTGAGGGCTTCACAGATGGGTTTTAAAGATCGCTGAAAGAATGAAACACAGAATTCAGCAAGTAAATAAGGAATGATATGGCAGAAATAATGTATGTAGAAAAATAATGTGCCATGTATTTATAAAGCTTCGTATGCCTCATCGGAGAAATTTCATGCTGAAAGAGCTATGAGATGAGTTTTCAGTTAGTTCCACTGATTCCCAAATGAAAAGTCCCCTAAGGTCCGTTGATTGGTTTCAGAAAGCTTTTGCAAATACAGCAAGCTGGTGGAAAGTCAGGGGAGATAAGTTAGATAATGACTTTCAGTTGCTACTGAAATTAAGTTGATGGAATGTGTTAAATTGGGTGAAAACAGGTTTGTTTAACATGCTGCAAAATGCCTGGAATCGTAACGAAGAGGGAGAGATTTGTAGCACGTTTAATTTTTGGGTTCTTCTGCAGATGAATGCAGTTGGAATAACTGAGAATGTGAAAGGGGATCATCGGAAATTTGAAATCTGGTATAGTGGGCGAGAAGAGGTCTATGTCGTGCAGGTTTGTAGCTTCAAAAATCTGGATATTTGTACATCCTCGTAACAGTGTTAAGGAAATGTCTCCCATTGATCTTTATGGGATTACCAGACATATAACTTGCATTTCTTCTTCCTCTTTGCCCATGTCAGGCGTTCACAGCACTGTCCCAGTGGCTGACCCTTGGTGTCCAGTCCAGAACTGTAAAAGTCATCTGAAAGTGGAGACAGAATTGCTCCTTGGAAATAGAGCCTTTTATTCCAGATGAAATCTCAAATAGACCAGTAGCTGAAAAAAAAGATTTTACTGTGCTTAATAGCTTCTGTGAATTGAGCTGGGAGATGGGCCTCGTGCTTTAATGGACACGGGCCACGTGTGCTCCTCTACAATTAGATGTCAGAACTGCTCCCAGAGCAAAAGCTTCGCCTCCGTGGTGCTACTTCCAGTAGCCTTTCGACTCATCTACAGAATAGTAGCCCGACTGACCTGGTTCCTTCCTGACTATATTTTTTTTTCCTTTTGTAGCATTTTGAATAGAAATTTATGGAGGTGAAATGTTTGCCTAATGGGGTGTTCAGAGGGAAACCTGTTGTGAAAATATTGTTGATTGATGTTTTTTTTAATTAGTCTTCTCCCTAGCTTTTTTTTCTCCATCTTACAACCAAGTAGCCAACTTAAATTCGTAACGCAGAGTATACATATACTCAAAAGGCAGATTTGGCCCTTTAGGTATTTTGTAAAAGAGATAAGATGCACGCACACGTGTGCTTTTGGCCGCACTCCTTGTGTTGTAGTGATGGCTCCACAGTTTCCGCTGTGTGTTGCCTGGATGTACTCGGGATCATCAATTTTAAAAGATCAAGGATGTCTAAAAATTAGTTGGTGGCTTCGGATAAAAGGGGACTTCAGATAATTACAGCATAGAAAAGTAAGATTTTATTTGTACCTTGTAATGAGTGATTCTTAATTCAAAATTGAGACAATTTTCTCTTCTTCCAGGCCCAAACAGTAGATCTGAAGATGGCGTGGTTGAATGAAATAAGAAAAATTTTGTTCAAGCAGCAGGAGCTTATAAAAGGTACGTTTGACCAATTTCTCTGTGGCATTCACTCTGCTGCAGAACCTTTCCTATTTTCACATCGCTGATCTTCAAATCCACTAATTCTCACCAGAGAATTGATTTTTCAGAAGCAGCCTAGTAACAAAATACTGGAGTGAGGTCTTCCATTACAGGGAAATAACGTAACTTAGAGCAGTAAAGGCCAGGTGCCTATGTGAAAATGAATTATGGAAGTACTTTTTTTTTTTTTTTTGTCATTACCTTGGGAATTATTTCACATTTGTTATCATAGGCTTCATTCAACAAGATACATAGTAGCTGCCTAGTTGTAAGCATATTTATAGTCTTCAGTGGCACGCTCGCTACTGGGTTCGTGCTAATGTACCATCTTAATCATAACTAAGTCTGTGCTTTGCAAGACTCCCTAGGTCTGTTTTTCTCTGAACAAAAATCATTAGGGTTGTTCAAAAGGTCTAACTTTTAAAACAATGCTTCAAGTGCGACGGTTACTAATAAAAAAATGGATTTTAAGCCGGTGTTTGACCTCCCCGCAGTGGAGAAGCAGCAGCCCGGCTCGTGCGCAGACCAGCTCCCGCTCTCCTCCCAGCTGAGCGATGGGTGAGTCCCAGGAGCCGGACCAGGGGCTCTCTCCAGTACCCTCCCATCACTGGGCACCCAGTGCCTTCTGGCTGTACCCTGGCTTTGTGCTATTGTCCCACCCCATTTCTGCCCAAGACCCCTGGGCAGGGGGCGGTGGGGCGGGGGTGGGGGTTGCTGCTGTTCGTCCTTTGGTGGCGGTGGTCTGGGGACAGGGACTGCAAGGGGCACCCTCGAGCGCTCGCCTGGCAGCGCAGCCTGAGCTGCCGCTCCTCTGCAAATGGAGACGGAGATCAAAGAGGGTGCTCAAATTCAGGTAAAGAGATACTGTAGCAACTTTGTTTCCCCTCCCAAAAAATTAAAACCAGCTGCTGAAGTCCTTAACCTTTACAGAAATACACATTAAGAAGTACCGTTATTATTTCTGACCCTGTTTTACAAAACCTTGTGGAGTTTGTGTTCATTCATAAAGTAGAGCTAAGACTGATTTCTTTTTTTTTTTTTTTTTCTCCTGAAATCATTCAGAAAGCAGCAGAGAGCCTCCGTAAGCTCAGAAGAGAATGACTCGGAGCGCACCAGCCCAGTGATGCTGGACAGTGGGCTCCTGTCCCCCCAGAACAAGCCCCACAGAGGTACGGACCCTTCCCTTTCCTCTGGGGCGTGCTCTGCAGGTGCTGGGGTAACCCCAACCTGAGCTGCACACTGTCTTGCAGGCTGGCCGGGAATGTCACAGTCCCTGGAAATCTGCGAGGGGCTGGAGGAGTGGTCGGGTAACCAGTACCTCTCCAACTGCTCCGACACCGAGGAGGAGGACGGGAACCAGCTGGTTAGTACAGAGATGCAACAGTCCCAAAGCTCAGGGTGCTGCTGTTTGTGGTCGTCTTGCTTTGTTCTGCTTCACTGGATAACGGATGTACCTTGTCCATGTCTCTCAGATTTTCCGTATCTCAATTTGGGGAATGAGGAGATGTCTCAGCCACAGTTTCTTGAAATAATTTTAATTAAGGTAGCTGATAGGGCTCTGTCATGTTCCCCGCGGCAGTCAGAAGTAACAGCTGTGTGATATGAGATGCAGCTAAATAAGATAATTTTTTCTTATTACCGCAGTCTCCAGGAAAATACAAAGCTCTTGCAGACTGCAAGAGGAGAGGATCAGAGGACCTGCTGGTGAAAAATGGGGATGAAATTCAGCTTTTGCATGAAGATGGTGAGGGACAGTGGTAGGTATCTTAGGATTACTTTGCCTTATCTCTAAGAGCCTGCAAGGCAGTCCCGTGGAACCTTGCTTGCCTGGTGATACACTCGTTGCAGCTTCTGATTAAGTTTTAGACTCTTCCAGAAAGCCGGAGGATTCATTCCCTTGCCAAAACTAGAGGCCGTAAGGACTGGCTTGGTCTGGGAAAACATGTCAGGGCTTCCCTTGCCGTGGGCGTCTGGGCGAGCTGTGTTTTACCGACATCTTCACAGCCCCTCTTGCCATGCCCTTCCCACTTCAGATGATGCTTCAAGTGAGAGCTCTTTGCCCACCCCAGCTCAGCTGTTGGCTTTGTTCCTCTGGGCTTATTAATAGCAATACTGAGTAATTGCAAGACATTTTCCTCCCTCATCAGCTGTACGAGTGTTAACTGGTTAATGGCTGCGGACCGTCTTTCTGTTGTACTTAAAGCTGTGGCTCACAAGATAACGCTTCATAGCTGCTTCTCTCCTTACGGCTGGGAGCATTGCCTGGGAAATCACCATAGCCAGCCTCCTGTCTGTTGAACCATTAGTCTCCTTGTCTCGGAGGGCAGCGTGCCCTCTTCTGATTTTTGCAGCAATTTGGCTGAGGTTTGGCTCTCTCTCCTTTCCAGGTTGATTTCTGACTAGCTCTTGTCAGCCAGCCCAGGGTCTCAGTAGGAGAGAGCACAGCACCCTCATGCCTTGTTCGGGATGTGGGATGTGGGAAGGGTGATATTAGCAGGAACCTGAATCAGATTTTTGCAGGCACTAGCACATAAATGCACGGACACAAATGCCCCTTGGAGGATTCCTGGCCAATATCTACAGCCCTTGCACTTCAAGGGAAATTAGAATAGAATAGAATAGAATAGAATAGAATAGAATAGAATAGAATAGAACAGAATATTTCAGTTGGAAGGGACCTAAAACAATCATCTAGTCCAACTGCATTTTGCAAAATTCAGTTTGTTGTTAGCAAAAGCAAGATGTAAAGCACCTCAGTTTTGCTGAATGCTCACCAACTCTCATGGTTTCGGCCAGTGCCAGGCAAAGATTTCTCACGCCAGACTTTTTTGTTAGCACAAATCTCACTGCATGATGAGACAGAGGGACGTCATTTATGAGCATGAGTATTTCCAGCTGCCTAAATCTTGGCTTGAATTTACTTATAGTACCCTGACTAAATTCATCCTACCAGCCTAGCTCAATAGCAGAGAAGTGAGGAAAGTAATTGCCCTTGGCTCCATTGGTAGTCAATGGAGGAAAACTGGCGTCTCTGGCGGTCTCACGCAGGATAACTCGTGCTCGGGAGAGTCCTGTTCCTCTCCATTGACTACAGAGGGGCCCAAGGCAGCTGTGCTCCCAATGTAGGCTTTTTAATTAGGTTCCTAGATTTAGGTGGGAAGAATACTTTAAATGCATACCCAGCTCCTGTTAAAATGCTTCCCTGGTTTGAACAAATTGTTGGTTGCACCGACGGTTGTGTAGAGCATGCCCATATCAAACTGCTCCTGGGTTGGTTTGTTCCTTTTACTAATGCTGTTGTCATTCAAAGGTTGGTGAAAAACCTGAACAGAAGAAAAGAAGGCTGGATTCCTGTCCACAGTCTGCAGATAGTAGTTGGTGACTGCAGATTTCGGAATGCCAAAGTTGCAGGTATCATATAGCACGCCTAGCAGAA
This sequence comes from Sagittarius serpentarius, assembly GCA_034782735.1. Lineage (NCBI taxonomy): Eukaryota > Metazoa > Chordata > Aves > Accipitriformes > Sagittariidae > Sagittarius > Sagittarius serpentarius. Next base: position 16,782,195 of record JAVKLA010000039.1, on the reverse strand, counting down.
ATATTTCATAACTCAATCAGGTCTTTTAAGCCATTTGCATTACACTTGATGTACTAAATCTGGCTGCATATGCCTCTGCAGGAAAAAAAAGAAAGCAGCTGCTCCAAAAAGCCTGCAAAAGTAGTAAATTAAGCTTTTTTCGTTTGTTAACACCTTAAGACATTTCTGTGACTTTAGGCACTAGTAAATTAAAACCAAGCATTTAAAAACATAGATTTCTTTGCAAGAGCACTGGGTAGAAGATCGGGGAGAAGAGACGGAGTCTGACCAGGGATTCCCGTGACTGTTTTGCCTACTCGCTGCTGTAGCTCAAACCCCATGTGAATAGGAGGTACCTAGGCAAAATCTCCTGCTGCAAAAGACGTCGTGGCCTGACCCCCAGCACTCTCAAGGCAATACTTCATTTCTGCAGCCTCACTCTTGCCCTCGTTGCTGCCTGCTTGTTAATCCATCATTAGAATAAAGTTTATAAAGAGGTTACCAGGTTTCGTCAGAAGGCTTCTAGTCTGAAAAATAATATTTCTCATTTTCTAGCCGTAAACGTACATAGAAATAGATAGGGAACCATAACAGATGACACAAGAAAATGCCTTAAGAGGAGCCTGTCGCCCTTGCCGTGTACGCAGCATCACCACTCCACGTGTTGCCTCATCACCATGCCGTTCACTGGAAATGGGAGGCCAGGGTTTGTGATGGGAGCAGCTCAGGAAACCCACATAGATTTAGTCTGTTAAAAAAAAAAAAAGAATACACCAGTTATGACCATATGAAACAAATTCTGCAGGTAGATTTCTTTTTAAATACTTCCTTTTTGTCAAAATCTATTGTTTTGATGAACATGAAGGAAGCCTTCTGAAAGGCTTAAAATTCCAGTCAGCTCTTGATTGTTTTCCAGTGTTTTTCAGTGCAATCCTTCCTATAGAGGAAGGTGGTTTTTTATCCCTTTCGTTGCAGGGCAGTCAGATTTCACAGGCTGGAGGTTTTCCGACTTTACGTAAGGGGTAGCTCGTAGTGGGCTAGCAGCGCAGGCGAGAGGACTCCCCTTGGCACGCTCCCACCCTGGAGCACCGTGTGTTGTCTTCTCAGCAAATCTGGTTATCACATAGCTCGCTGGGTCCTGAACCACGGCCCGTGCAGGAGGTTTCTCCAGCCATAAATACATCTTGAAAGTAGGGTGCCAGCAGACTTTGAACACTGGTCTGCTTTGTCAGTGGTCATATCTCCCAAAGCCTAGAGTCTTGCAGCTCCAAGCTGGTTTACAAAGTTGCTGAGTACAAGCTAAGGAGAATTTCACAAGGCAAAACCACGGAAAGCTCCTCCTGCAAGTCTCACGCCGCTGCCCAGGCGCTTTGCAGTCGCGTTGGCAGGGTCTAGTCGCAGCACTGAGGCTCTGTTCTCCCTGTTTCAGGTTAACTCTGTTCTCTCTCGCTATTGCCGATCACATATGCAGTCTGTAGGCATGATTCTAATTTTACATGCACTCTAGGCAATGTTGTAGGATGCTGTAGGATGTTTTCTTGCTATTTCCTAGAGCTATTCCTAGAGCTTTTCAGTGACGTGTCCTTATAGCTGTAATGTACTTGCACTCTGATTTTTCAAACAGTACCTTTGCATTTAGCAGTTTCCTTTCCTCTGTAGTCTGGTCATTTTATACTGCAGGTGACTTTGTACCACTGACTGCTCGGGGAAGCGGTCTGGATTGGGCTTTTTTCTGCTTCTTCAGAAGATGGAGCTCTTGCTCCAATATAGCAGAGGGAGAATTAGGCAGCTGAGCTTGTAGAGCAAAGCAGGGGCAGGAGGGAGCACTGTAACCCTCACGTATTATTAGCTGCTTGTGCCAAAATGCTGTTTTGCATGTAAGCAGGGTAAACTCCATTAACATGTTGTGGGGTCCCCAAGACCTTAGAGGGTGCTGGAGTCACTTCAGAGCTGGGGGAGAGGCAGTCCTGGCCCCTCGTGGGGGGTAGTGCCTCTGTTATTGCTCAGCTCCAGGTCCCCACAATAAATAAAAATATGTCTCCAATCACAGAATTTCATAACCAGAATTTATACAAATCTGGGCTCTGGGTCTTTTTCAGTGCAAAGCCTTTGGCCAAACAGATGAAATGGTTCCCTTACCTTAACATTTTTTCCTAGATTTGTCCTGTGGCCCTAACAAAAACCTCCCACCACCAGCTGTTCCTCTCCCCTCCTGCTAATTATTCCAGTGTTGGGCCAGTACAAAACATAATGAAGTTATAGGGAACTTTTTGCTGCCCGTTTGAAGTTATCAGATATATATTTGGTCAGTGCCCTACCATTGCCAGCTTTGCAAATCCACCGTTGTCCTGCACCCGGCCTGCCTAGGGACAGCCTATGTGCAAAGCTGAACTTGCAGCACCCAAACGAATCCACAGATGGCTTTTCTTTCTTTCCTCACATGGTTGCATAGGTGATTTTCCTTATAGATGAGTTGTTACTATGGGCTATATCAGCTATGCCATGTAACTGTTGATAAAACAAGTATTTTGGTCCAAATCTTCTTTTGCAGAGGTGTGCGCGGGGGAAACCTTATTAAACTTTTTGTAAATCTTGGCAAGGATATAAGCCAGGAGGCTTTTTGGGAGGAAGATGGCTGGCTTGGAGGTCATTTTGAACGCCGGTTTTCCCTCTGGTGTGCCTCTAGCTATAATTTCTGAGATTAGTCCTTGCTGCTTTCTTCTGAATAGGTTTATTCTGTCTCCTGTGCAAATCCGTGGTGGATTTTTTTTGTGTGTGTGCCATAGGAATAGTTTTGTATCGCAGGTGATGACGCTCAGATCTCAAAATGGGAAAGATTTAGAGAGAACTCTGCTCAGAAAAAGCAATATTCAGAAAACCGCTACTGCTGAGATTTACCCGTGTGTTGCTAGTTTAAGCTGCCTTGCTAAAGCGGTCAGGCATTGCTGGGTCAACTGACTTGACTTTTATATGAATTATCAAGGAGATGGAAGATTATCTCTTCATTTCCCTTGTGCAAGACGCACATCTCGGGGAAGGTGAGGGCTGCAGCATTACAATCCCAACTCCTCTTCCACGGTGGGGCAGGAGACAAAACGTTTCTGCAAGTCCCCTGGTTGCTAACGTGCTAAAGATCATGATTTACGGCACTGACAGCATCTATGTCAGTGAAGGAGAAGGCATCTCGCCTCTCAGCTGCGCTGCAGCCCCCACTTCGTGGCAAACGGAGAGCGGGGAGGGCAGAAATGAGGTCATTGCCGTAACCCAAAGCAGATGCGTGACTTGTTTTCGTTTCAGTGACATGGTGCTTGTGTCCAGCGGCGCCGCAGCCTCGCCTCTCGTCGAGGTTAAGCTCTGTCCCTGCTCTTCTTTTCTCTCAGCAGTGGTAAACAGATGCAAGCAAAAGGAAATATGTTGTTTGCTCCCAAATTTTCACATCAGAGAAAAATGGGGCCAAAGCATTTTCAGCTTTTTTCACTTGACCTTTAAAAGCTGGGCAGAGAGAAGGGCGAGTGTCCCATTTCTACTCGCTGCGTGGAGGTTGCATGAAACTAATTTCTTTTAGAGGGAGCATGAAATAGAGTAACCTGAATAAAAAAAGGGATTCAAATGAAAAATGGAAGCAGTGATAAATGCCTTTACCCACTATATGTGTAAAAGAAATACTGCTACAGCTTTCAAGTTCTTTTAAACAGCAAAGAAGTTACCTGGCAGAATTTGTCTTGAGCCCAAAGGCAAGGAGCGTTCAGAGCAGAGGCGGAAGGATGCTCTGTGCCAAGGCAGGCGCACACACCCGGTTGGTTTAAGGAGGACACAGGCTCCTGTTCTACGTGCCAGACCCTCTCCTAGTTTGTTTTAACACCCCGCCTGCCAAATTATCTCCTCCAAGCCTTAAGGGGATCCCCTGTCTGTGCTCTTCATGCTATAAAGCTGAGCAAAGGTTTCCCCTGTTGGTAGTGCCCAAAGGACTGAGCTCGCATGTCCTCTGTTCCTGCTGGCCAGGGCAGTGGGGATCGTCCTCTCGACCACGGCGAGCTTGAGGCAACCCTTTACGTGGCTCGAATCTGCCTGATAAGAGTATCATACGTGGCTGAACTCTTGAGCTCTTGCAGGCTGGCATAAGCATGTTAGCTGAAATGCGCAAGTTCCGTCCAAGTTCTGTTTAAAATGCCACTTGTAGGTTTGCAGATGCAGCACAGCTGTTTGCACTATTACTCATGCACTTTAATGATTGCAGCCACAGGCTTTTGTATTTATGCAGGGTCCATTAAAGGTAGTGTTGATTTCTTTTTGGGCTTTGAAAAGTAAAGCAGGGTCTCCTCATACATGCTGCGAAGGCAGCCAGCTTCACAGAACAGCTATTTTGTAACGCTGTAGAAAACCATTTTGAGCCCGACAAAATAAGGAGCCTAGAGAAGATATATCAGCTGGCTGCACTGTGATAATCAAGCGATAGATGATGGAAATTAGTCAAACCCTGTGGTCCTGCCTTAGACAAGGCTCTCACCGAAGCCAGTGGGAGTTCAGCTTTTAGGGAGAACTGCAGGAGTGCGCTCACTTTTTTTTTTATGTTCTACAAATGTTACATGATTACAGGGAACAATGTGTTTCGTGGAATAAGATGCTTTAATATTAACATCATTCTTCATTACTTTATAGATGCTGCCCTGTGTAACACGAGAAAGTTTAGTTCCCCTTGAATTAAGGGTGAACTAGTAGCATCCTATTTTCGATGCTCTTTGGAAGCTTTCAACTAAGTGTTACAGAGAAATAGCACAGTAGTTGGAGTTGTCCTGTACTATTCATCACATTCACAGACCTCCACAGCTTCATCTGCACTGAACGGGACCGGGGTCCTAAGCAGCTTCTCATAGTCATAAAGGAAGCCATTCTCTGCTCTTTCTTTTTTTTCTCCTGTGGAAAGTACAGTATTTTATTATTTTTACCTGCTGTTTTTTCCATGACATCCATCACGTTTCATCAGAGAAGTACACTACAGTTTCCTGACACTTTGTTTAGATGCTTGAAGTTTCCTCTACAGGTTGAAGGCTTTACCTACTTATTAGCTGACAACTGCTGAAGTTGATTGCAAATAAGAGAGTTGAGTTTTGGTAAACCAAAAAAAAAAAACCAACCACCACAAACCAAACAAAGAAGCTGTATGTCCTGCTTAATTGATTTTACGGATGGATTTTTCTTAAATATCTACTTCAGCTATGTGAATGTAACGTTCTCTTATGAGCATCATCTGGCTGACTTACATGCAAAGACGCAATAACGCTAAAGATCCTCTTTTTGCACTCAGGGTCTGACTCCAGCCCATTGCAGTCAGCCCCATTGATTTCATGGAGGTGTGGATCAGGTCAAACTGACAACTCAGGGTTGTCACCAATCACTTAGGGTCCCAAAGTGTCCCAAGGCTGAAACCTGTATCTAGCAAGTGTTGAAGTTTACATTAAATGTATGTACTTTTGGAACACGTGCCATAAATCAAAGTTTAATGTCCATGTTTGCACTAAGGATCTTCTTGTGATAAGACTGTACTTTGCAGCATCTTTAACGATAATGTATCTCTTGAATTTTTGAGAAAGAAAAAGGAATATTGAACGCTCATAATTTAATTTTGTGTTTCTTTGTTTAGTTTTGCTTTTGTAGAACATAGGTACAGGTGGTTTGACTTTTAAGCAGATGTGTGCAAAGAGCATCTGACTGTGTTGAGAGCAGGGTTAATAGTATGCATGCGGTAGTGAATTCGCTCTGTCCCGTCAAAATGAAATGTTTTATACCGTGGACTAAAGGGGGACCTTTGATTTGTGAACCATGGATTCTTAGTCACGGTACCAAGTTGTTGTTAAGTTAAAACATACTGGGGTATTTTTTTTTGTGACCATTTTTGTGTGGAGGAAATGTTGAACTACGTGATGGCTGTGGTTGCCTGGGGGGTTCCCCACCACGCTGGTGGGCATTTCTCCAGTTTGGGTGGCCAGTATTGCAGATAACCCCTGTACACCCTCAAAAATGTGACCAGCTGAGTCCGAACTGAGCAACGCTGCACAACCTAGAAAGATCGCAGTGTTCTTCAGCCACTGGCAATCACAGCAGAGAGGTTTTAAGACACTGAAGGTTATTTCTATCTACTTTAAAATTGGTCACAATGCACTTGCTAGGTGGAAAAGTAGGAGTCTCTTAAGTTACTGTCGGGGGTGATTATAGTGGTAACAATTGTGGTAACAGTACACATTTTGAGGTACAACTGTAAATATTTGTCTCGAACACAGCACACATTGCATATTAAATGGTTTTAATCTTTTTTGTCTTCCATAGTTTTAAATCTAAGCTTTTATTAATTTATGAGGTTGGTAAGTTCTGCAAATCTGAATGTACAGTCTGAGATTTTTAACATTTGAAACTTTGCACACGACATGGTATGTTACCTTAAGTATGCTGTTGAACTAGGCTCTTCATGTATATGTATAAATTACAGTAGAGAATTTTCTCTGACTGCAAGTTTAAATGAACTATATTGTATATGTACCTGTAAAAAAATGTGTTAAATCTATATTTAAAGATGAAAAACTTGTTAAATAAATTCATATGAGAATATGCAACTCTGTCCAAAGACACCTCTGCTGTAATTTTAGAGACAAAAAATAATTCCCACAATGCTGGTTTTATTTCATTTTTTTTGGAACAAATACAACCTTCTTACATGCGTTTTGATTTTAAAACAAGCAGTGGCAGATGATGCGGTTAGCTTCTTGCTGGATGTAGTGGCAATGAAATTGGGAGAGGCACCTTAGCGTTCGTACTGATGTCTGAAAGAGCAGCTATTGCAATCCTGCCCTGGCGCCGGGTGCCTCCACCACCAGCCTCCCCGGCATCCCAGCGCCGGGGCAGCACTGCCAGGAGGGACCTCCGGGCTGGGGGCCGCAGGGCCGTGCTCATGGGTGGGTGCACGGGGACCGTGTGGGCATCAACAGCCCTTCTGCAGGCGTTGTGGGGGGAGAGGTGGCCTTGGGGGCACGTCTCACCCAGCGGGAGGGAGGAGACCCCTGTCAGTGGGGTTCTGCCTCTGGGGACGTGCCGTGGTCCTGTGCGCGGTGCCTGCAGTGGGGTAAAGCCTGGGCACGAGCTGCCCGCGCCGGGCATCCCGGGGTGCAGTTCCCAAAGGCCACGCTGTTTCCTTGTGCACCCCTGGAGTTTTCCATGGAAGGAGACGAGAGACGAACCAGCACTGACCAGAGGTAAGCGTCCCTTCTGCTGGGATTATTCCCTTCCCGTGAAGCTGGGAATCGAATGAAGTCTGCTGGAAGCTGCCCGGCACTGGACCTCTGCCCAGCGTAGCCTTTCCCCGGGATGCTGCCACCCCTTCCCCGTGCCTCGGTGCCACGGGCGCAGGGCAGGCACCTCCCAGCGAGGTTTTTCCCACCCGCTCAGACCAGACACTGGGGTATCCCACGCTGTCTGCTCCCAGGGGACATCCCGCAAGCCCCTTTGGGGAGGGGCAATGCTCCGTCTCCACCAGCACCAGCAGCGCCCATGGCCGCAGTCTCTAATTCAACACGGTTAATACGGAGACCAGGACAGGTAATGAGCGCTAAGCAATTTTCTTTATAATCCTAACAAGGCTCCACAGAAATCATTAGCATAAAGCCTGCTACTACCTTTAGATGAGTTTTACACAGATTTTAGGTCATTTATACAGCCAATTTTATGCCATCCTAAAGCAGGGGGAGCATTTCCTGCTGGCTGTGATCCGTCTCGACCCGGCTTGCGAAAACGGCTGGTCGAGAGTGCTGTGGGTGCAATGCTTTGTGTGTTCACCTCCCGCGTGGGCTTCTGCTACAGGGACGATGCTGGATGCCGGTGCCTGAGGCACCCGGTGCCTGCCGGGCTCCCCTCGCCGGCGGTGCTGTGCGGCAGACGTGGGCAATGCCGGTGGCACGCTGGCCCGGGGCACGTGTGAGCCATGCCCCAGCTCATCCACACCAGCCTCTGCATTTGGGATTTGGGGACCATCTCAGCAGTGCTGGTGCGTTCAGGAATGCAGTCATGGGTAATTAAAAGGGCTTTTTATTTCCTTATTACCACATTTCCACCGAGTTCTCTCAACTTTTGCTTCCCAAGAGCAGAAATTAGTTCATTTACAAATGTTTATTAAAATGCAATCATTTCTGAAAAACACGTAGAGTGCTATGGTCTCCCTTCAACTAACCAGTCCGTCCCCCAGCACGGCGTAACCTCCCGTGGGTTAGGTAAGCCTCGTGATTTCCTTTATCCACTTCAGGTACTTGGAGACCCTGGTGTAGATGCCGTATTTACCTGGCTTGGCACATTCCTCACCCCAGCTGGTGATCCCTGTGAGAAACCAGGTGCCCTCAATCTCGGTGGTGTAGGGACCTCCGCTGTCCCCCCCGCAGGTGTCACTGCCCCCGGCTGGGAAGCCGGCGCAGAACATGTTCTGCAGGATGGTGGTGGAGGTGCTCTTGAGGCAGGTCGGCCGGTCAACGAAGGGCACCTTGAGGATCTGGAGGATGGTGGCTGGCCGGCCGCGGAAGAGCGTGCTGCCCCAGCCGCTCACCGTCCCCGTCCCGTGCTTCAGCAGGGCGTTGGTGAACTCCCGGCTGCCGATGCAGATGGGAGTGACGTAGCTGTTGAAGCTGAGCGGCTGGTCGAGCTCCAGGAGGGCGATGTCGTTGTGGTGCTTGTTGATCATGGCGTTGTACGTGGGGTGGGGGAGGATTTTCACCACTTTACGCCGCTGCTCCGTGTTGTCTTCCTCGTTGGTGTTGTATTCACCTGCAGAGACAAGCACGGCTCGGGCTCCGTGGCCGGACCAGTGGCCGTGCCCTGACAATGCCATCCCGATGGGATACCAGCCCAGCCGGGTGGTTGCACAGGGCTGAGCGCTGCACACACCAGCCCTCGGGCTGCTCTGAGCCTGGTGCTGGCAAGGCTGCTTGCTCCTTGTCAAAGGGCGTTGGAGCTTCCCCCACGGCAGCACCTCCTCGGTCCCCGCAGCCACCAGGACCTGGACCCCCAGGTACGACACTGGCCACGCACCGGCCGATCAAGTGCCAAAGGTCCAGATGCTTTTGCCAAGGCTAGTAGCAATGTGGCTGTTCTTGGGATTTGGCACCCTCACAGATACGTAAGGGGGATGTTGCCCTAGCACCAAAGAGGAGAAAGCCCCTAGAATTAAAAATCGTTGTTTAAAATAAACCATTTATTAGTGATAAGAAACCTGACCTTCCCTTTTCTAAAACCACACAGCCACAGGGCACAATGGGGTGCAGGGGGCCACAAAATGCCACCCTCCCCCGCGACGCTCACAGGTGCCCCTGGGTCCCGAGGCTCAGCTGCTTGCGATTGCCGGGTGCTGCCGGCAGCTTCAGGCTCCTGTGATTGAGTTGCTGGCAGCCTATTGCCTCCCCTCCCGGCTTGTGTAACAGGTAGAGGGAAGAGAAAATGTTCTGTGGTCTCGGGTGGGCAAATGGGCAGCATCTGGGTCTGTCCGTAGCCAGATCCCCTCTCCTGCCTGTGAACTGGCTGTGCTGAAAGCTCCTGAGCAGGATGACTTCTCCCGCTTGCTTTCTCACAGCCCGAGAGGTGCAGGGTGCATTTAACCCCTGCTGCGGTATTTCTACATGCTTTGCTGTAATCTCCAGAACATACGATCTCCTCTAAACAATATCTGCAGCACTCCTGGCCCTGGCAGTGTCCTGTGTCTGCTGCGTCTGCCTGCGAGGAGCGGCACGGAGGCCGGCGAGAGAGGTGAGGTAGCTTTCTGTGTTCACGTTAATGCTGCTGCCTGATGAAGGTGGGTTTGGTGCTGCTGATGTGCTCCGTGAGGGTTTTTTTGCAGCAGAGTGTGAATGTCAGCTTCCTCACAGGCTGTGTTTCTACAGTGTAAATGCAAGACAGATGTGGGGGAGACTTTCAGGAGGTTTTTCTTGTGCTATGGCTGCTTACTATTGCTGGGGACCTGAAAATATGCTTCAGGGATGAAAGCGGAGAGGCAAAGAAGGACAGGGGAGGGGGATGCCTCTTCCATCCCCTGCTATCGATTTTTGGGCCTCCTAGGATGCTATGTACAAAGCTGAACATTTAGCATGAATGGACATGAGGGAATCAGATGTTGCCCATGCAGTGTATGTGGTGCAGGCACAAATTCAATAGTCCCTGAAGCCTGCAAAGTCATGTTTTGCTTTCTTGACTTGCTGTCTGTCCACAATCCTGCCCTGGAAAGCCAGTGGTGCTGCAGAGCGGTGTGAAGGTAGCGTGAGGGGATAACATATGATAACATATCCTAAACGGATGGGGGGTGTGACATGCAGGAGAGAGCCTGCAAGGAGAGGCAGTTTGCATGCAGATGCAGCAAAGGCAAAACCTCTGTCCAGGTGGAAACATGCTTGTCGGGCGTGGGGGGGAGACTGGTTTTGCACTGGACGTTTTGTACTTTCTCACATTAGCGGGTGTAAGGCTGGGCTTTGTGCTGGGCTTTCCAGCAAAACTGCCTGAAAGTAGATGACAAAAAATGCTGTGTGCAAGCTGTGAGCCTCATCCTGCCAGCAGCGGGCAGGTGGTGCCCAGCCCCATAGCACTCAGTCCCCAGGGTCTGGCCAGGCACACCCAGGAGCTCGGCCACGTTAACATGGAAGATGAAGACGCAGCTGGAGCCCTCTTGATGAGCTTGTTTCTGTAGATATAATCTCAGTGCTTCAAGGCTCAGGCAGAATGTCAGTTGTGTCACTAACAAGTTTCATAGTGTTTAAACAGAAAGCATGATACTTCCATGCCTCCTCTACTCTACTGTAACTATACCAGTGTTCCCCTCCTGCACCTATCAGTGTAACCCTCCTATACTAGATATACATACAGGGGAGAAACAAGTAACTTGGGGAAGCTGGTTCTGCCACAGCTCTGAGAGGTGGCAGCACGAAGCTCGCCAAGGCCCTGCGCTGAGTTATCAGCAGGCTGCCTAGCAGGCAGTCGGGAACAGCTGGGTGCCAAGAGTCGGGGGGAAACACCGTTTTTCAAGCAGAGATATGTTTGTTTTGTAACACAGCAGTATCACTTGCTGTGCAGTCTGGCCACACCGCCCCTGCCTAACTCCCCAGAGACCCTGCTGTAAGAGCACGCTCCCCCACATGCCAGCCCCGTTTCTTTACTTCAATCCATAAATTCTGTTTACTTCTAAAGAAGTTAAGAGAAAAAGTAGTCATCTTCTCCTTGCAAGGCGTAAGTTAGGTTGCTGGTGCCCCTCTGGCACCAGCTACATGAATCCGTTCTCTGAGAGTTGTGCGAAAACTTAGTGCGACCCTCAAGAAGAACAGCAATCCCTAGTGAGGTCCCGTGTGGCTAGTAGAGATAAAAATCCATCACACCAGCTCATGAAGCAGCATCTTAACTGAAGCCAACCGAGCTTTTAAGCAGCCTGGGGTTCTCTTTGGCTCGGGTGAGATGATTGCCTGCCGTCAGGTTGAGCTGTGTTTACAACACACTCCAGCAGCTCCATGGCTTTGGGACCAAGGCCAGACCCGGCTCACTGCTCCCACGGGAGGTGGCGGTCCCTGCAGAGGCCAGGCTGCCGAAACGCTGCCATCTGCAACCGGGGCCTCGGTGCCCTAAAGCAACTTGTGCCACGTTGCTGCCCGTTGCGGTGGTGTGGGTCCCAGGGCTCAGTGCAACGCCTTGTGCCTGGCCAGCGCCAGCCCCGTCCCGCATCCCTCGCCTGCGCTGGCCCCATGCCGCCCGAGGTGCTCACCTGCCACGGCAGTGACGTTGTCGCCTGGCTGCAGGCAGTGCGCCGCTGTCACTACCCATTTCTCGTTGATGATGGATGCGCCGCAGAAGCCCACGCCGTGGCTGTTCACCAGATAAACCTGTGGGAGCGGAAGGAAATCACACCCGTGGTTCTGTGTAAGTTGGCGGGGAAGAAGAGTGGGGTGCAGGGGTTTTGTTTGGCTATAGGACAACCTGCATTTAGGTCGTACAGACCCAGTGCTGCCAGAGATGCTGCTTCTCCGGGAGTCCCTGCCCCTCCATCCGCCGCTCTGTCGCAGAGGGTGGCCAACGCTGCCCCGCACACGTGTTAGTGCCCCGTTGCACTTCTCCTCCCTTTGCTGCCAGGCTGGGAGGGCAGAGGGCCCCGAATGTAAACCTCAGCATAAAACTTGGAGCATCCAAAATACAAGCACTCCTGCACCTCCTAAAAGTGCCAGTGACTAGATCTTAACTAGTTAACTAGGGACAAGATCTTAACGACCCATTTCATTTGGGCATCTAATGGCCTCAGCACTTACGGGGCACAAGCCAGGACATCCCTTATGCTAAAACTTGTAACTAAATTGACCAGCTGGCGTAGTGGACTGTGTTTAAAAGAAGGATTTCTTTATAATTCACCCTTTTCATTCCTTTCACGTGACGTGGCTCGTCACTCTCTCTGCCTCGTACTTTCCACGTATTTCCTCATTTGATGCCTCATTTGGCAGAGCCGGCTGCGTTTTAAGGAGCTCAATATCCGTAACGAAGAGGACGAAGCGCGCCCACGGCGATGAACCGGAGTGCCTCCAGGCCCGCAGCCATCTCCAGCCCCGGTGTCCCGCGTGGGCTCTGCCCCAGGCGCTGCGGACCGTGCCTGCCCCCGGGCAGGCTGCTGCTGCTGCTGCGGGGCCCGGCCCCCACACGTGCCTGTGGGCGCGAGACTGCCCGTGGAACGGCCGGAGACAAGACAGTGACGTGGTTTATAAGGTCCTTCACTGGGATCTGAGCCCCACAACCAGCCCCAAGCCCCAGCAGGTCGAGCATCTTCTTTTGCCACACTTGGTGGGCTTGTAGCATGTGAATTTACGTTCTTTATGGGTACCGATTTCTCATATTTAACTTTCTGGTTCTACTCTTGTCTCTGTGAATGCGTGGTGGGTGCTGGCATCACCTATGGCTCGTCCCACAAAAGGCTGAGCTGGAAAGCTCTGCGTGGCTAGGGCAGCGGGACGGCCTCTTCCCTTCAGACACAAGACACGACCTCCCAACAAACCTCCTGCTGCTTCTGGTGGCCGTGCACGTCCCCAACGTGTTACTGGCCTTTTTTAGCTCTGAAATAGAGGGCAGATGCCTGCTCCTGACCTATCTGCACACACCCTGCTCGCTGCTTCGCTCCCTCAGCAGACGTAGAGGGATCGGCTGGTCTGCGTGGACGGGCATTTACGTCCCCGTGTGGGCAACTATTCGTTGACATTCCCAGTGTTGGTCTGTGCCAGAGCCTGGAACAAAAAGAGATTTGCCCTTCCTAAAACCCCATCTGAATGTATTATTTTGCACTCTCAGCCACTGAGATTTCTGTGCTGACTGAAACCAGAGTAGAATTTTAGGGCAGTAGAAAACTTTGGAAATGATCCAAGTGAGGAGCTAACTTTCCTTTTGACAACAGTTTAAAAGTATTTGCAGAGCGGTGAGTTGGAGGAGGCTTCTTTGCAGCCCCCCTCACCTTTGATGTTACTTTTGGTGAGGTAGAGATGACCAGGGTGCCGCAAGTTGGATGAAGAAAAAGCAGCTGGATTTGGTAGATGCCATACAAGGACAGATCCTTTGTTGGTATAAATTATCACGGATCTGCTGAAACTGATGCAGCCAAAAAGTAAGCTGCTTTGTGCCTTGCAAAGCTCCCCTCCCTCAGCCTTTGGCTTAATCTTGGTAAATTCATGGACTACTGAGGAATCTGTTGCTATAGCTCAAAATCAGATCCTTTGTGACCCGTGAAATAAAGCTGCTGCGACTGACTTCTAGCCAGGGTAGACCCCCAGCCAGAAAAGTTTTGTTGCTGTGGCATAAAACTGTGTACGGAAAGAAGCTGTGTTTTCTTGGACTTGAGATCTATTGCTAAAGTAACCTCAGAGATGGGCTTTGGGTATGTAGAAGTAAGACGATCCTGCATTCAGAAGGAAATGAATAGACAGAGCGATTGCTGGGGTTACAGGAGAGCTGCAGAAAGAGCCAGTACCTGCCAAGGCACCTCGCCTCTCATGCTGTCTGATCCACCGACAACCCGGGTGCCCGTCTTAACTATCGGTGTGATTTTTGTGGTGGTGGCGGCGGTGCTGGTTTCCGTGATGTTGTCGAGCTCCTCGTCGTGAGCATCGTTGTGGTCATCGGTGGTGATGTTCCAGTGCTCGAAGGTGTTTATGGCTCGGGTGAGCTTGCTCTTCGCTTCAGGAGCCGTGATCCTCCCGCAGGGATATGGCACTGGGAGAGAAACGGTCACAGTTATGACTGGCTGCGCATCACACTGAGAGCTAGAGTGGTCGAAGGAGCAGGCGAGGAGGAAAACGCTGCCTTCTCTCAGCACCCTGTTTTGGGACCGACATGGGAGATGCAGGGCCGTGGGCTGACCATGCATTCCCCGTGCAAACAGATGCCTGTGCCTTTGAGCCTCAGTGCCAGTAATACGTAAGAGTAGCAAGAGCGTAAATTGTTTTTGGGCTTTAGAAATTACAACTGAACAGCTTTTAAGAAGAAGAAAGCTTGTGAGCGAGAGTGCATGTCTGATGATAGGACGGTGCAGCTGTGCCTTTATTTTGTGGGATGCTGAGGTGCATACCTGGGAGGCTTGCTGCGGTAGGCAGCCCGGCACTTGGCTGACATTTCAACAGCCAGTAACTCCAGTACAATAGAAGTCCAGCTGGGAGAGGGCAGGAAATAATATCTGCCAATTGTACAGATGATCCTGCTTGGCACCAAGGTGAGGAAAACATTAATAAACTCTTTTTAGAGTTGTAGATTTTCTCTGTTAATGAAGATCTCATCTGTAGGCTCATTTCAGATGAGCTCTTCCCGTTTCTCTCCTACGCAGCGTGTGCCCAATTCCTGCTGACAGCGGCAGTCAAAATAGTAAATAGCATCAGGCATTGTCTTTCATCTGAAAAGCTTTCGACAGCACTGTGCAAACAAACTTAGTGTAAAATCAGATGTAAGTGTGGCCTACTGAGATTTCATATGCTTTTTTTAAACAGTCTCCTTTGGGAATAGAGCTTAAATAAGCGTTGAGTGATGGAAAGTGCTACCCATGAGGTTAGGCTAGGAAATGAAGGTTTCAGAGCCAAGAAAAGCTAAGCTTTTGCAGGAAGGGCAATTACCCAACCTGAAAGATGATCTTATTGCTAACAGTAAAACTTTCTGGTTCGGTGAAAGTGATACAGCATGTTGGGCAACACAGGCCTGGCCTCTTAATGATCTCCATTAACAGAAGGACTCCCAGCCTAAGATAGTTCCTACACTGATTGCTGAAAGTCAGCACTTGCAGGAGCTCTGGTTGTTCCTGGCTGTAGCTATCAGACCTTTAGAAACTAAGTCGCCTGTGCGGGTGACTGCATGCTAGCTCAGGTGTTAGAAATATGATAACATCAAATGTTAAATTGACCTTAGATGACAAAATATTTCTCTATTCAATCTCCTCTTTCCTCTGCCAGATGTGCTTCTGAGATGTTCGTGCCAAATTAACTTGCTGTGTTGCGGTGGCTTGGGTTTGCACTTTTTGGTGTAGTTTGAGGTACCGTAACAGCCTAGGAGCCAAGGTAAAGTTGGGGAATATAACAAGAACTAGCTGTTCTTTAGCCCTTTATGAAGTTGCATCCTCAAGCAATGCATTTCTCCTCCACCCCACTCAATACCACAGCTAAACCACGGAGTCTAGTTCCTGTTGCGGGTCTTTTTGTGCAGATACACACTGTCGGGAGGACAGCACCACCACAAAGCTTCACTTGTTTCCACCCAACTCAGGTAATTACACAGCGTGATGGCCAGCCATGAAACGGGCCATCAGGGGGATTTACAGTAAGGAAGATTGTCTTTTGTTCTGAAAAAGCCCAGAACATCCTTGATGTAGGATTAGTAACTAAATAGTAGCTCCTATTGGAAGAACATGGGAGTGAACTCTGGCTGGAAGGACACCAGCATACATGCTGAACGTCACATTTCTGCCTCCAGAAAACTACTGATCCATATCTAGAAATTTAAGATGGCTGCAAGTGGGAGAGGCGCCTGTGTAAGCAGCCATCCGAAATGAGCACTTGCCTCGTGAACAAATTTGTGGACAACTGCTCTCCTTCTCCACCCACCTAGGCTAAAAAAAAGGCTGTTTAAATTGCATCCTTCAAGCCTGCCCCCCACATATGCTGTTGGGAAAGTGCAGGGTCAGGCTCTTTACATTTGCTAAGCAGGAAAACAAGGCTGGTTTCCAACAGGAGATTGCATTTCTATGAGATTCATGTATCTAAATCCAGCACAAGACCTTGGAAACTTCCACCCAAATCTCTTAAAAACACTTTAAAAGTTAACCTGTAGGTTCACAGGACTTTCCATCTTCATGAAGTCTATAGCCAGCAGCGCAGGAACACACAACTTTCTGCGGTGGGTCATGCCTGCAGAAGTGCTTGCAGCCTCCATTTTTAATAGCACAAGTGAAGTCTGAAAGAAAATAAAATGGAATTGTGAAAGCTCTTTTGAAATTCAACTGGTCACAGATTTGTTGGGACTTGGGCCTTTGGACTCAGCCTATAACCCACTCCAGTTGTTCCAGACTATGGAAACTGGATGCCTGTCTACAAGGAGAGTGTCCTCCTTCCAAATCACGTCCCTGCTCGTAATGAAGGAGCACTGGGCACCTCTTTGAGAAGGCAGGTTGTGGAACGGCCCTATGAGAGGTCCCCCCCAAGCCCTGGTGCAGCCACCTCCTCCAACAACTGCGTGTTGCCTGAAATTTGGCATCCTGACTGTGAAGGACTCCTGCAAATATTTGGTTAGGGGCCACGTGATTTCCCCGCTGTCATACGACTCTCCACCCCCCCCATGCTTACGGCAACCCAGCCCCGGTACAGATGCTAGCGGAGAGCGCCGTGTGTCAAATGGGAGCAAACCCTGAACCCCAGAAGGGCTTTGTCCTGGGATTATCGCTGGGCTCTGCATTTAAAACCTCAAGCAAAGCCACGTGTACTTCCTGACATACCAATAAATCACTGCAGCCTGACGTGGAAGACCCATTTCAGCAGGACATTTGATGAAACGGGTCCCAAGCCGAGGCACGGTGAGATTCCCGTGACTTGCGTGTCTTCTCCCACCCCACCTCGCACTCCTCTGTGGTGGGAACACCATTTCTTGGAGGTGGGAAAGCACTAATATGCAGATGCCCTTTTAATTGTCTGTGAGTTTTCAAATAACTTCACAGCAGATTAACTCCACTCCTACTTCCTCAAGGACACCTCCCTTCCTGTAGCCATTTTAATGCCATCATTTACTATTTTTACAGAGCTCCTTTTCACGCCTCACTTCTAGCTCTATTTCTGTTCCCGTCTCACTTCCACGAGAAATCTGCAATGAGACTATTTAAATTTGATGCAGCTTTGAAATGCTCTTTTTAACGTACACTCCTCTCTTGCCAGAGCAGAAGCACAACTAGAAAGAGAATCTTTTATTAGTGCAGTGAGTCTAGCACATTATGTGAGCCGCACAGCCCCTGATTATATTATAAATATAAGAGCTGAATATCCCTTTTGCTTAAATTATCAGCTGTTTGGTTTTCATAAACTCCTCAGCCCATCAGGAAAATATTTGCCTTTTGTTTGCCTTCAGAATCAAGGTTGCCGGTGATAATTATAATTATGAATTTAGCAGAGTGCCATTGAGAGGCGGTTGCAATAATCCTGCCCTGCTCAGCACCTGCTGCCCAGCCTGGCGTGAGAAATGGAAAGGAGGAGTGAGAGGATGGGGGCCCCATCGGGGTCGGTGGAAAACTCTCGCTTTCATCGGGTGGGCACATCGTCCCTGATTGACGAGCAGCCCCGGAAAGGCTTGTGCTGGGGAGATAAAGGAAGGTCTCTGTGTCAACATTTGCGCTGGCAGCCGCAGCGTGCTGAGCAAAAGACCTTGAGCCTGAGTCTCTCTTGAAGCCTGCATAAGAGCAGGCATCTCGGTGCTCAGCGGATGTGGAGCTGGGGCTCCACCAAGGACAGGAGAGGACAGAGACATCCGCTCCTGTATCCCCAAGCATGTCCCCCTGTAATCCCATTGCCAACAGACTGGATTTGCACATTCAGGCAGTGCCTTACAACAAGGCAAACTGTGTCTGAAACAGCCCTCTAGCAGGATAAAACTCTATGCCCACTTTGATCTGATGGGATTTCAAGTCAGGTGGAACAACCGCAGGATGAGCCCCTGGTACATACCTATCTCACAGTTTCTGCCTTCGTACCCAGCCGGGCACCAGCACACGTAGGAACTTACTGCGTCCTTGCAAACCGCTCCATTTTTGCATGGATTGGGGTCGCACTGATCTCCATCTTGGAAAGGAGACAAGAGAATTAACAAACATGAGCATCCACCACAGCTGGTGCCGACCGAGCGCTGGAGCCTTGCTTTGTGCAAGCCTCCTGTTAAAGACGAGCAAGAGACTGCACACCTTCCTTTGTAATGGAAAACAAGTTAGATCCTGGCACCCAAGGGCACAACAGGCAACGTCAGCGCTGGGGTAACACCAGCAGCAGTGCTTCACCCAGAGTCCTAATTATGTACCCTGTCCCGTGTGGGTTAATTCTACTCGTTTCAGCAGAACTCCTCTCAAGTCTCACTCATGCAACATCTCAACAGGACCTCATGTCTTGGCTAAGTTAGACAAAGTTAGAAGGTTTGCTCCCTCAAGAGTGGTTAGGATTTCCTAATCTGAATTATTTTAACACTACCAGCTTTATTCTCTGAAGGTTTGGGCCTGTCCACTTGGGTTTGGAGACCTCTTTGTATATCGGGATTGAGAGCCTCAGTCATTGCACTTTCTAAGTACTTTCTAAGTACTATTAACTGGTGTAGATTTTTCTTTACGTGTCAGGGCTTTTATTTTCACAGTTGCTGAGAAGCTGAGGCTTTAATAAAAATACCCAGTATTGCCAAATTAGCATTCTAACACTGTGGAAGAGTAAGTCGGTGACGTTAAATTACAGGGAAGTGTGCTTTGAAATGGTAATGCAAAGACAAGGAGGAAGGGAAACGTCTTGATATGTTTGTGTCCTGCCGGTAAGCATGGATATTAATGGTGCTTTCAGGAATGGGCTGGAACACAAAAGGCAGATTGCAAACAAGGACAAAATATTTTCGTCTTGTCTAAGGCGTGGTGTCGGGGTTTGCCCATAAGGTGCGGATCGCGGCTGCTGTTGCTGCCCGGTGAGGGCAATCGGGGCTTGGTACCACTTGGGTGCTGCGCAAGGGGTGAGCTCCTGTGGGCTGCACACGTTGGGAATAGCAGCTTGTAAGCTGAACAGTAAACCAGGCACTTTGGATGACAGGGGATACATGGCATTCAGTATTTTTGAAGAGCTAATTGGTTACAGTGGCAGGGAAACAAATGCAGTGTTGAGTTTCATCAGTTGGTTTTTCAGAGGACAGTCTTACAATGCAAATGTAACTTTTTTATTTTATAGCTTGGACTGAATAACCTGAATTATTTAAGGCATTTTAGTGAGATGTTCTGGGCGCTTCGCCAATCTACAAAGCAGTTCATTTATTGAAATGTCCTCAAAATTAGTTTCAGATGTTTTAGTGGACGTTGAAATCTTTTTGGTAAGGGACTTAGGAGTCATTGGGGATGGAGGCTGAAAGGGAAAAAATAGATGGTGGAAAGAAAATGGTGGAGAAGCAAGGGTTTGGGACCACTGGTGTGAATTGCAAGCAGCTGTTTGCTATGATCATGTTGAGGTTGCACTTTCATATGGCATTTCTAGGCATTCATGCTGTGCTTGCACAAGGCTGTGCCTTATCTGGAGATCTCTGCTTGAGAACAGAGCATTTGCTGTTTGCTGAAGGGATGTTAATTATTGCTGTTGTGTTTTACTCTCTACCACAGCTGAAACTAGAAGTCCAGAATGTGACCTGAGTTCAACAGATCCAGTGGTTTGTGTGAACCAGAGGTTCTGTGAGGTTTTTGAAGTTTAGTCAGAAAAAAACTGCTTGAAAAAAGAAAATGTTAAGTAATTTTTTTTTTTTGTTTGCCTTGCTATTTGTATACAAATGGGACAGGCTTAGGCTGGGTGGCTGCAAGATTTAGGGTGCACGACACTGACCAGCTCTGCCATAACACAGTTTCTGAATGCTGAAATACGTTTGTTTCAATAAACATCTGCTACTTATGCACTGAGAGATGAATATTGTGCATTTGAACATGAAGAAAGCAGCTCTTACCAATGTATGTTTTCCAAAACTCCATCTGCAAAGGAAAAAAAAAAGAAGTTTCCTTTGATTTCTAATTTCTGGGCTCTGCCCGACTGAAGTAGTAGAGGGACAACTCCAAAGCTAAAGCAAAATACTTGCAGGGAAATATCCACCTCCGTAATCCCAGTGGTGACCAGCAAACCTTTAAAGCAGTTCCCCAGCCCAACTGATGGATCATAAATGGGAATAAAGCACGATAGATGCTGCACTTGGCCCCTGCAGGTTTTCTCCTTGCTGTTCACTCCTCCTTCCCTCTCTGTGCCTCCTCACCTGAAAGGCTCAGAGAGGTGCAGGCTGGGGAGAATAAGGTGTTGCCATTTTGCAGCAGCAATACTCACTGTTTTCTCTGTGTTTTCAAACACCTCTCGGGCTTCTTCAAAGCTGCATTTTTCTTCTATGCATTCTCTCTCAAGGTTCCCAGGAATAACCTCTTCTAGCCTGTTTGAATTGGCTCGCTTTTGCCTGCTCAGAACTGAGCTCGCCTCTTTGTTCTCGATGAAGACTGCAATTTGAAAAGAAATAGGGGCTAGAGAGGAGCATGCACCGCCATGTGATTCAGCTGGGATGGGCTGTCAGGGCTCTGTTCTCCCAGAAAGCAATTCACACCCGCCCTTGCCCCATGGCCAGGGATGTTTCAGCAGTGTTATCATCTACTGGAGGTTTCTTTGGTGTCTAACTTAAGTGCAATCTGGAGGATCACATCTGGAGGACCAAGAGTCAAAGTAGTCAACAGACAGAAATGACTGATGGCGAGAGGGTGATTAGGAGCACTGAAGTTTGACGCTTAAAATACTCTAAAGCAGATGGTGTATCTCCTCTCATAGATGCACAGACTGGAATAAGCTATTTGAGAGGGGAACATAATAGGCTTTTTCATGCTGCTGCTTGGTGAGGTCTTGTTTGGACACAGAAATTGTCCTGCTTTAATTGTCTCTGCCTGTTTTGGCTGTGAAAAGCCATTTGCCTCTGCAAGCAGCTGCGGCCCTTGGAAGCCACGGGCCATTTGCTTCTCTCCCTGCTCCTCGCCCTTGCCCGTGCCCTGGGTACCACCGTATTCTGCTGGCAGGAGAGGTGACGTGAGCCCTCCTCACCCCCTGGGCTAGGTCGTGTCAACGATGTGGTGTGCATCCACCTTCAACTTGCTGGCCAAGCTCCTGGGCAGAGAGCTGCTGGGGCTGCAGGGACCCCCAGCCCGGGTGGGATGTCCGTGGTAGCCACCAGCCTTCCCGTGGTGGCTGCCCGGTGAAGGGCACGAGGACATGCAGTCCCATCGTGGTGCTACCATGAACGCCTTCCCAGCAGGGCCACGTGTGCCATCGGCAGGGTCGGCAGTAGCAGCCTCCCCGTGGGAGCTGCCTGGCAGGGTTTGCTCCTGACCCACCTCTCAGAGACCCCCGTCTCTGCTGAGCACTCTCCCCCCATCCCACTGCTCTAAAAAAGACATTATTCACCCAGAGGATCTTCCTGCCTCCCCAGCCTCTCCTCTCTCTCCGTCCTCCCTTAGCGCTCGCAGCCATGTCCCTTTTTGTCACCAGATGGCACGGTGGAGCAGCTCTCGGAGCTGCTGGTGGCCACCCTGGACACAGACCCTTCCCTGGGGGCTCTGTGCTGGAAGGGGTTCAGGCACCTGTGGGCCTGGCCCCTCTGAGGGTTACGAAGATCATGAGCTCAGCCAGGCAGACAGAGAGGAGAGTGAGGGACAAGTACCAGCCGCTCGTTCCATCTCACGGCTAACTTCTGCTCTCAGTCCAGAGCAGATCCCAGCCTCTCTGAACCCGCAGAGGATCGGGTTTTTTGAAGTCGCATGAGCCCCAGGCGAGCTGCACTGATTTACGCCATGCCACTGATGGTGTAACCAGCCCCTTCACCTCAAGACCTCTCTGCAAGAGACTGAACTAATAGTTTTGCAGTGCTTTTAATCATTTTACAGCAAGCTTGCACCTCTGCCTTCCTCATGCTAGTGTGGTTTTGGTTAAAACCAAAGAGGAGTGCATTAAAATCCTGACCTTAATCTAACTGTTTAGCAGTAGATGTTGATGAGTAAAGCACTGACCTCTGAAGAAACCGGGCTCATTTCAAACACTGCGGCCCCCGTGGGGTGGCCGGTCTCTTCCCAGCTGCAGGGTTGTGGTTTACACGTGGGACATGAACGCCCACCCGCAAGCGAGCCTCCCTGGCCGAGCAGGGGGCAGAGACCGTGGAGGCACCGGCGGGGCACAGCCTCGCTGGAGGAGACCTGCTCCCTTCTCCCCATGGCAAGGGCTGCAGCCTCCGGCTTGTCCCCAGGCTGGGCAGAAAAGGCTCAGGTGAGGGTGCTGGAGCCGCCTTCCCTGGTTTGGGCACCCTGTTGGGTCTCCACGCGCTTGGTGCCTGGGGAAGCCGGTGTGGGCGCAGCCGCACATCGCCCTGCGTGAAGCGGGGCAGCTGCGTTAGACCCGCTCCTTCATCTCTTCCCGGTGGGATGTGCCAGGCACCTGCTGTAATTAACCCATTTAATGGAGACAACTCGTTTTAATGAATGCAGCTTTGCCTCCTTCAGATGCCTCTGGGCCTTCTCAGTTGCTTACTGATCCCACATGCTGCTTTACAAGCAGCACTTGATTTGAACTGAACCTCGCAGGCCCCGTGGGGTCACAGGCGTGGTACTCACCCTGGCTGGAAACGGTCATCACATCCAGAATATACTCATGTATGACTTACCAATTTCTGAACCAGTATCTGAGAGAGTGAGATGGGTCTCTGGGCCAAGGGGCTGTGGGGGCAGACCTGTCCTACCAGCTGAGTATAGTGTTTTCTAGGAGGTACACCTGGGTGGGTGGTGGTACCAATATACTTCAGGCTCTTCTCACTTTTCATTGCTAAGCAAACATTTTGGAAAGAGGCCTTTTTTTTTTTTTTATAATACCTGTTACTTACCGTGTTTTAATGAAAGAAAAAACAGGCCAGCCTTGCACCAAACAAGTACTCACACTGGATGTCAACCAGCCTCTGCTGGAAGTGTTGCTGCTACAGATAAATCAAGCAATAGCCTGCATTACTATGTGTGATTGCCCACATCCATCAACTACTCTATCTTGTCTACAATTTTGGCTGCATCTTACAGTCTTTGTTAAATTCACGCTGGGTTTGGCTTTAAACAATTCTCACAGTGGCAAATCCAGTGACTGTTTTATGGATGTGAGTACTTGTTTGTACTCCAGGACAAAGCGATGGCACACGAAGAGGTGTGGATGTTACTCCACCAGCAACACTCTCCCATTTTTTTCCTGCTGTGTGTGGGTGCGTGCATTCTAAAATGGCTGAATCAAGCTCTGAAAGCTTAAAAGCTGCAAAAAATTTAAGAAATATCCCATTCTTAAAATTAATCCCCATGACACATTCTGCATAAAATCAGCATAAAAACTATTATTTCATTCCCAAGAAAAGAACCAGAGCATTAAAGACAGGAGCTCTGAAACACAGCAGTCCCTCTGAGCTCTTGTCTCTTATGAGACTACACAAGCTGTCCCACCATCAGGTGACAAACTGTCCCTTCACCTGTGCCAGTAACCCCCCCGCAGCCAAAAGTGAAGGACTTGCTAGGTTTTAAATGAACCCACCTGTACTTTCGGCACCAAGACAAGCTCCCAGAAGACAAATGGAGAGTACGAGGGGGATATTTGCCATCTTCTTCCCACTGCCCAAACCTCTTTCTAACGAATTGTTCCGGTGGTAGAGCTCAGTCAATAGTTCCAAAGTGCAAGTGCTTGTTTATTTACTCTGGGTAACCCTTTAATTTAAGGTCCCCAGATGTGTCATTGCTGAAGCTTGAAATGGCAGCATGGGTGTTATTGGAGAGGGCACATCCACGTACAGGAAACCTGCTAGGTAGTTGCACTCCTTGAGCTCACCTTCTGCCCTGTAGGATGTTACTGCCATGTTTGGGGGTTGAACATAGCACAAGAATAAATGAATTCAGCTTCAGTGAAGCTCTTTAAAGCACTGGATTTCCCATTCCTATCCAGGTGATGTTGTTGGCCATATAAAGTCCACAGTAGTGTTTTCAAAGGCTTCAGTATGGTCCACGTTTCATACAAAAGAGCCGGCACAATTCCCTTGAAGATGACCCTACAGATGATGTTTCCTCTCAGGGACCAGGCGCCCTTGGAGCAGGGCTGTGTCTGCCAGCATGGTCTCACATGGGTTATCTAATTAAAAACCTGGATGAAGTGAGGTGAGACTGTTGGTCCATTATCTAGATCTGCTGGGGCAAACTGTCCTGGTTTCGGCTGGGATAGAGTTAATTGTCTTCCTAGTAGCTGGTACAGCGCCGTGTTTTGGGTTTAGTATGAGGAGAATGTTGGTAACACCCTGATGTTTTCAGTTGTTGCTCAGTCGTGTTTAGACCAAGTCAAGGACTTTTCAGCTTCT
>JAVKLA010000039.1:16723073-16757456 GCA_034782735.1 Sagittarius serpentarius | reverse complement strand
GGTGAGCACTTGCACTGTGCATCACTTGTCTTGTGTATTCCAAGCCTTTTATGATTATTGTCACGTTGTTGTTGTTATTAGTGTCACTGTTAGTTTCTTCCTTTCTGTTCTGTTAAACTGTTGTTATCTCAACCCACGAGCTTTACTTTATTTTTCTGATTCTCTCCCCCATCCCACTGGGTGGGGGGGGGAGGGAGTGAGCGGCTGCTTGGGGCTGAGTTGCTCGCTGGGGTTAAACCGCGACACTAACCCTGGAAATGCCTGGAGTTTCCTTGGTCCTGTACTTGCGGCCACATGAAGGAACCTGCTACTTGGTGGCTTGGAGAGTGGGCTGCCTTAGGGATGTGCTGATAAAATGCCGGCTCTGGAGCAGGGAGAGTGTGCGGGCTCCTGGCTGCAGGGCAGCCTTTGTCCAGGGCAGGTTCACAGGCTGCTCCTGATCCACGTCGGCCAAAGAGAGGACTGAAAGGGAGGGAAGGTAGGGGAAATGAAATAGGAAAAAAAGCAGGTTTTCATACAGAAAAGAAAGAGTGGGTTTCCATATGAAACCATTCATATTTACTGGTGGGTTACTTACAACTTTTAAAACCTATTTCTTCCCGTCTTCTGACTTTCCCTTAATATGAAGAGCTATTTCAAGCTGAGTAATTGTTTTCTGGAAAATACTGAATATTGTAAGAAATAAATGAAACATTCACTTCTGGAAAGGTCAAAAATCTCCCCCCACCTCCTTCCTTGAGGAGCTGTCGGGAAAGTAGGCCAAAATCTTTCATCCCACTCTGGGGAGGGCTTGTGGGCTTTCTGCCAATGACCTGTTCCTCAAAACCTGCTTCCCAGTTTCTGCTTCTCCCCCCACTACCCTGTGCACAGGGCAGAGCTGAAATCCATCACTGTGCCCGTGCACATCTGGGGTTTGCAGTGCTCTGCCCAACGACAAAAAGGTCTCGGACAGAGGCAATGTAAAGCAGAAGTCCATGTCTGAGTGTGTTGTTGGTGCTGTTGCCTTTTGGTATTGGCTTAGCTCTAATACTATGCCTAAGGAGAGCGGTAAGAGGCTAGCAGGCTCTGATGGCTTGTTAAAGCAGAAGAGCTACAAGAGGGGAGCTGCCAGTTTTCACTGGTTCCCGGCAAAACAAGATGGATATTCTGCTATTGTCAATGCAAGGGAACCCCACAGCGCGTTTCACGGCGCTGCGAGCGCTCACAAGCAGGCTAACGCCATCCGCTGAGACGCAGAGTACGTACGGCCTTGGATGTGCCCCTGTCTCGCAGGCTGGGGAGCTGTTAGTTGCTACGAGGCTGCAACAGCCCTTGGGTAGTTGATAAAGTGTTTGCTTGAGCTTATGAACCATAAATTCTGTGTATTCAGTCCAAAAAATTAAAAATGTTCCTTCGTGCAGCAAATGGAAGAGACGTTTATGGTTGCGTGGGTATTTGGAGTTACTTTTCTATGCAGAAAGGACCTATCAGCCGCAGGTAAATATGAGAGGCCGAATGTGAGTTACAGCTTTGTGAGGTCTATGCTGCCTAAGTGGGAAAAAAAATCCTTTATTTTCCCTTTCTTGAGCAAACAAAAGGTCCTGAAACCTATAATTCATCTTTTTTCTTCTTGTTCCGTTTGAAATGATCTTTATTCATCACTGACAGTAGCTTTTGTTATCAAATTTCTGTGGTAGATAAATGAGTTAGGATGAGGTAATGTGCTGTTGATGTAAATTGAATGCAAAGTGAAGAAGGTAATGATCATCTCTCATTTTCTGTGCATAAGAAAATGCAAATGTGAGAAAATAAATTGAGCTAAAATGTTGAAACAATACATCTCCTATCAATAAAGAGGAGTGTGGAGAACAGCCTGCCATAACAAAGGATAATTACAATCTCATTACTGTAAATATTTTGCTTTAGAACATAGGTCAGTCAAATTATTTTTGGTTTATGATGCATATTTCACTTGTAATAGTATTTGCAACATTATTGCTAATTTATCTTCACAGAAAATGCCAACATTATTAGAATAAACAAGGCTATTAATACAAATAATTTCTATTGTTTACTACTATTGCTGTCAGCTTCCTGGCCACTAAATTGAAAGCAAAGTGTTTCTTTTTTTTTGTTTTGTGAACAAAATCCCCAGAATTGCGATGCCCATCATGGGCACTTTGGAGATGAAAGCTTTGCGGTTCAGGTGGATGACATCAATCGGATCCGGGTATATTTTGACTCAGTGTTCTACGTTCTCAAAAGAAGGCTATTTAAAATACCCAGCCAAGTCATATTCCTTCCTATTAAAAAGGCTTTCTGTACCAGTGAGCTGTTAGGAGGTGTCTCTTTTGGTTTGAGGTGTTAGGTTTGGGGCTTTTTTTTGTTGAAATGCCCCTTTTTTTGTTTGAGCAGAACCATCACACATGGGCATGTGTTTGTGTCAAGACAGAAGGAGCTGACAGGGGTGTAGGGCAGTGTGTTCCCAGCAGGGCCACCACTTCTGGCTCGGGGACTGCCCGTCTTTCGGAGACGCGTTCTGCTGCAAAGTGAAATGAAGTTTGTGAGAAGTCAGAACAAGAAAGCTATTTCCATTTTAATCTGATAGATTTTTTAAAATGTGCTCTGGCTGCACTGATCAATAATGTTAAACAGCCTGATGGCTTGAGGATCTTGTTAAAGGATTGTTCATAATCTCCCTTGTCTCCAAATGCACTCTTTTAAGTGAAAAATCCTCGCTAAAAACCTTAAGCAAATTGCAATTTGCCCTTGCCCTCTAGACAGCTATGTAAGTGATCTTTCCTTAACCAACAGCAAACAAGCTATTTCTGAAAAAAAAAAACCCAGGGAAAGTAATGCTTGATCTTTTTGGTTTTTTTTCCCCCCCTCTCTTCTTTATTTGATTACTTTGAAGTCCCTGGCTTTTTCTGGAGCAGTGATTGTGGGAAGTTATCCAAATATAGAGGCAGCACAGCCATGGAGTCCTTTGCAGTGCCTGTCATTCTGTTGTAGTCATTAACATATTGGCGAAAGTACCAATTCTGTTAAAAGTCCCATAGCCACTGAAGATACTAAGGTGTATTTGGACGTCAGTGGCGTTCGTGACCTACCCCAGGTGAGGATAGGCCCTCAGCTTTCACCGGTGGGATGCAGAAGCCTTGTCCTTGTGGCGGTGGCTCCGGGCTGGTGGGATCGCAGGCGCAGGGAGATGCTGCTGATGACTTCAAATCTGTGCTGTGGGAAGGGTATTCAGGCACAACGGAGGTGGCTGGCTTTGATGATGTGAAATGGCAACCAGGACCAACTCTTCAGTGATGGCAGCGTACAGTTTGTGCAGGAGCGGTGTTGGCTCATAGCTCTGCTGCCTCTGAAAGCCTCTCCCCTACTCCCCCTACCCATCTCAGCGCTTTCAGTTCCTGCATTGGGCATTTTTCTCCTGCTTTTATGCAGAGGCTTCAATATTCGTGCCAAGAAACAGGCTCCCCTTGCTGAATTCCCTCCAGACACGTCCATCGCAGTTAGCGCTTAAGCTCTGTCCCTCCCATTTTATTCCGTTTATAATTAGACTCCTGAACAGGAGCACAGAGCAAATTCTGCTTTCATCTGGGAGATCCTGTGGCCGTGAAATATTTACAGGAAGTAAATAACTGTCAGAAAATAAATAAGTCCCTGATTCTACAGGAGTGTAAATGTGCTTTGAAATAGTCTAATTCGAATAAAAGCTCCTTACATTGAGTAGCAGTAAGAAACAGCAACACAGGCAAAAAATTCCCAATGTAGAAGGTAAACACAATTACTAATTCATGGAGCAACATGTTTCACAGTAGCAGCTTTAATATCTTTCTTTTCAGTTTCGTTTAAAATGGGCCAGATTAAAAGGAAATCTGGATTTGGTTTGGTCATCGTCTTTTCAGAAAGTGGAGCGCAAGCATGGCTAAACACACGGTGCTGCTGAAGTTATTCTAAGTTCAGACATTGCCATCTCCACTTCAGACTCTGAGTAAAGCAATGAAAGAAAGCTCAGAGAAGGCAGTAGCTCTTGCAGGTTTTGATGGATCAGGTAGATCACCAAGCTCAAACATTATCGTACAGAGCAAGAATTAAGTTAAATACAAGCTCAAAAGCTGGCTTGCCGCTGTGTATAGGATAGAGGCTCGTCCTGCCCCAGGCTTGCTGATGTGAACTTGAGTTCTGGAGGTTGCTCTGAAACAGATCTCTGAAAGATGTTTTTCTCTCCTCCAGCAAACCCTTTGCTCCCATCTGCTGATGGTATTAGTAGCGTAGTGTCCCAGAGAAATACTCCTGGACCAGGACTCTGTTAATAGAGACAGGTTAACTCCGGCCGGCGGCATCCAGCTGAGCAGAGGGAGCTCGTTTCCTTCTTCACTCACAGGAGAAGATTCATCCCGCTTTGCTCTGATGCCTGTTGTTGGAGGAGGGAGGTATCTCTCTCTTGCTCTCCCTTTCTGTTGACTAGAAAAGGAGCCTTACGCTGTACGTCCAACTTTATTTTTGGATAGTTAAAGTTGGGCTGAAACGAGTCTCAACCAGCACATCCAAACCCACCACAGTCAAAGCCCTTGCACTTAACGCCATACTGAGCATAAAGTAAGAACATTCAGTGTTCTCCATTTGCCCATTTTCTACATCAACATTTGTGACTATGCCCTTGTTCATTTTCTTTGCCTTAACCATGTTGCGTCTGAAGTTTCTACCTTCTCCCTGTACCAGGGCATCCTTGTGCCCTATTCACCTTTTCTACCTCCCTTTCGTTCTACTATCTTCATAAGTTGCCTTCTTGCCCTTTAGGGACCAAACTCTTGTCATATTAACGTTAAAATCTAAGGGAAGGATATGCGGAGAAGAGATAAAGGTATTTCTAATCTGTGTATCCCTAACTGATACCACCAGCTCCCTGAGTCATAGGCAGTTGAAGCAGTGGCACTTGAAGCTTGTCCTCTGCTTAACAAATGGGGTCTTAGAACACCCCTTCCAGCTGATTGACCTTGTCGGGAACTGGAAAAGCTGAGAGCTCTCCCTATAATTCTTGCACCTGCTGCACGAGGCAGGCAATAGTTGACCTATATTCAGAGAAAGGGACCCCTCACAGTCTCCACTATCTGCTCACATCAGCACATACGATGGATGAAACCACTGCTCTGGTTCCGGAGGGAGACACTGCAATATTTTCTCTTGAGATCTCAGGACCGTCAGAGGTGTATGATGTGATGCATAGTTAAGACTGAATTGGCCTTTCTAGTGGGTCTGACGTACTTGTGTTTCCTCTTCTGTTCCTCTGACCTAATGCCCTGGCGTACTTTTCTTGCTAACAGCATTCACTAATGGATGGCTGGATGCTCTGACTTGCCAGCTCCAACAAAGCCAACAGTGCTCTGCTCTGAAGGTTACTTTGCAGCCAAATTCACGAAGAGAACTAGCCAAACTCCTCTACACTACTTGGGCACTAATTTGAAAATACAGGAAGGATGGTAGTTATGTACCCATGGTTCCTTCAGGGGGGTGATTTTCACTGGTGTACCGTGGAGTCACCTCCCTGGTGGAGGAAAGAACCTGCTGACATAAAGACTGGTCATGGCTGTTTGTTTGCAGGTGGGCTTTCCAGTCTCTGGTGCTAAGGAGGCGCAGAAGCTTGGGTTCGCCTTCCTGAATTTAATCTCCCAACTTGAATTGCCATGTCTGGGACCACAGATTCTGTAGTTGCAGGAAAGAGGTACTTCTAGAGGTTCAGAGACCCAAAAGGTCAGACGCTGGGGATATGGCTGGGCTTTGAAGTGCCTTCCTCCCTATGACTCCACAGGGAATGTACACACCTACGCTCCAAGTGCAATAGGAAAAAGACACCTCAGTGTCCATACATGTTTGGTGCCTGTAGAGTTGCTGTCTCAGGCCTGTGCTTTGTTCAGAAGATGCTGGGGGCCTTGTTAGTAGGAGGATGCCTGGACAGTAGGATGCAAAGGGGCAGATGAGGGCTGGAACCTGAAGTGACTGTACAGAATACAATGGTGCTTCATCAGATTTGCACTGGTTGAACTTTGAGCTGAAGTTGCTAATTTAAACTTTACTGCAAATGTCCTGAGAGTTTTGCATTTAAGCTAATCCAAAGTAATCTTAAAAAGCAGCATCCCTATCCTTCCTTAGGAAACTTCTCTGTCTCGGTCTGGCTAGCCCTCTTTGCAATTAAGGTTGTATGATTAATTATGAAGATACTATTTGAGTTGAAGCATATTGTAAACTTCTTAAATCAAGTGAAATCTCTGACATGCATGGAAATACAGTCAGTTGAAAGCTGCGATGTCTAATATATGACACATGCTTTCTAAATTAGGCTCGTCTCTTTGAAAAAATGCATGAGTTCCACAGCTCAGGCTTAGATCAGAATTTGAAGCTGCAGAGAATTATCTTAGAAATCACAAAAAGCATCTCCCAGGGGTTTTTGGTGGATGCTTCTTCACATCAGCTTTTTATCTTGAAAGCTGTGTCAAACTTATGGAAACATGAAGTTTGTGATGTGTGCTCCTTCTAAAAAGCATCACAGCTCCCAGCTATGAATCCTGATTCGACAGGTAAATGGTATGTATGCTCTTCCTATAAATGAATATGGGCCTGTGTTTCTTCTCTTCAAGGCTTAGAGCTTTCCAGCTAAGGTTGCATCGTGCAAGGAATGCAGGACAGCAACACAATTCATCTTGCTCAAGTACTGACCTCATCTTGATGATCTTGTAGATTTAGGGCCGAATTCTGCCACCCCTTCATGCCAGCACAGGATGATTGACTGGAATGGGGCTGTGGGTTTGGCCAGCTCTTAATGGGCCACCTTGCTGCAAAGCTCTGTGACTGGGAGTCTGGCGTGATAGCACTGGCTGTCTCAGTCCTTGGATAACAGCAGGCTGGTAAGCAAACCAGCTGGCAGGACTTCACAATCATCACGCCAACCCCACTGGTAGTTTGTGCAGTGAACCTGTGAGGACCTATCCTTCCCTCAGCAGCTTAGCCAGGTCATCACCTCTGAATGCTTTCCCCTTCTTGTTTGTTCTAATATTTTCTCTGGTTGGTTTGCTGTGATGTCTGAAGCATAGTGAGAACTTCCCAGGTGTAAGAGAAGGGACTGTGTGTGCCCAAGGAGCGCTTCACAATGGGCTCAGCAGATAGGGATCAGGGAGGTGGGGCTGTAATAAATCAACAACCTTAACTACTTGCAGCCTGGAAAAAATTAATGGAGAGATATACTCACAGAGTCAAGACTTCAGGGGGAGTTCAGGCGCTCATCCATAAAAGCCACCGAGTCTATTTGTGCCTTGAGCAAGTGACTGGAGTCAACCATCAACCACCCCAGGAGACCCTGGCAGTGCTGCTGGGTCACCCTCCATCGACAGAGCCAGCCTGTGTTGGAGCTAAATGACTGTGGTACAAAATGGCACCTAAAATAGCACGTGTTATCCCACATAGCTACTACTCTGCTCCTTTTAAGGAGGAGATGTCAGTTCCCTCTGTCTTCTCTTTGGGAGACTGATGGTGCAACCCTTCCCTCCCTTTCCCTTTCTGCTGTCTGCCTTCTCCCTTCTCTCCTCCTGTATAATTCTGCTCTCCTGCATTTCTCCAAGGCTATTGTAGTACTTTTCAAGTCAGTTTAATCGTAAGCAGTCCTTAATCACAAGCAATCCTTTCAGTATTAATATAATAGAAAATTCAGATGATGCTTCTGGTTGCTATGGACATTTGCACTAGTGCAAGGCCAGGAGACGATACTGCTGTGTCAGCGCAGGAATAAATAACCACCCGGGGCTGAGGGTAAGCAGAACTGAACCTCAGACCTCCTTATTGTCTGTTCTGGGTTTAAAATACTCCTGGGAGGTGAATCTGAGGAATGAAGCATAATGCTAGTAAATATTTTTGACCTATGCTCTGGCTGTGGGTGATTTACAACATGCTTGAAAACCTGATCTGGGTTATGTCCAATTCACAGAAGTTTATTTCCAAGGCAGTTATTTATAGACTGCCTTCCTGGCTCTCGGGTTTCTTGGGGAAGTGTCTGAACATCAGCTCTCTGAGCAATCACCATAAAATTAAAATTTTCAATTTTAGTGGTGAACAAACTGTTTAAGGAAAGTGAAATATTATCCAACAAATCCTTCTTTTCACTTAAAGCTTTGAGTCTTTAAATATTTATTAGCAGTGTCTCTACTCTGCAGCAATGTTAAAAGGCTCAGCCCTGTTCTAAGGAGGAAAACTATCCATTTGATTAAAAACTAAGAGCAAATGGCTTTTCTAAAGCAGGCCTTCAAGTCAGATTACAAGTGTTTGGAAAAAATGATCGGCACTTTTGTCTTCTATGTAGTACAGCTAGAAATGAGTTGTGATTTTGTTTCCTCCCTTAAACCTCCTTTGCCTTACAAATTTTTTGTTTCTTTCTCATGGCTTGACCCTGTAGGAGCAATGGTGGTATTTCTCTGGGCAGATCCACCAAGTTGCTCCCTAAATTGAGTTCTTCATGTGCTTTGTGTTCTTCATTTGCAGATGTGGGGCCCTGGGGTGTTTATTGTTCTATTTTAAGTTGTTTTTCCCTTGCTTTATCTATGTAGGAAACAGCCTGTTGTAATCTCAGAGGATAATAACTTGAGTTTTGGGAAACAGTGGTGAAGACAGACGTGATTATTGAACAGGATTTCATATTTAATCTGCTTCAGGTTGTCAGCTGGAAAAGAACCCCCTGAATTGTGAGTGCACGTGGAGCTGGCATTGCTTTGCCTGGGGAGGTGCCTGGTACCTCCTAGGAAGAGGGGAATGATGAAAACCTTCATTTAAAATGTGAGTTCTAAAAGAAAATTATCTCAGAGCAGAAAATTGTCTCATTTGTAAATCTCTGCAAAGTTATCTTCTGTAAAGGTTGTTGGGTTAACCATAGCTAGAAGGACCATACTAGGTTATTTTAATCACTTAGTAGTGAATGTTTAAGAAGCTATTCCTATGGGAAAGTTCTGAATTTTTGTGTGTGTGCGTGCACCCCTTCAGTGCTGGAAATAAGGGCTTCACAGAGGTCATCTGTACCAAGGTACAGGGAGAGGAAACCTCTCTGCCAAGAACCCACAGAGAAGAGGAAGGGGAGATGGAGACAGTAGCATAGCCTGCCCATGACAGTGCAATGAAAAAGTGCCGGATAAAACCAGGCTAGGAGAGAGTTCTGGTTTTCTAGAGAGGTGATCCAGCTCCCTGACTCTTCTTTCAGGCTAACTCCATTATGATAAGACCAGCAGTGGTTTTGGAGGGTCTGTACAGGGCATGGTGTGTTTCTGTCACGCATTAAAGCTACGCTATATAACTGAATTGTCAGTGACATTCTCTGGGAGATGGAGCCATAAAAAGCTTGATAAAAGGAAATATTATCCATTAAATGAGGCAGGACTTTCTCACAGGTATAATTTCACAGACAGGCGAATGTAAAGCTAGGCAACACACCTTGTCTTCAGCTGAGCCACTTGGTTTGCGCAATGTACGTTCAACCCTCCCTCTTCAGTCTGCTAGTTCGGCCCGTGAAGCCACCCGCTCTGTCTTGCCTTCTAAATGGCCCAGCTTCCCTCTCTCTGGTGCCAGAAGACAACACATTCTTGATAACTGAGCCCTCAGCTAAAAGGGCTGCTGCAGTTAGGCTTCCTTGCAAAAGATAAGGTGGCAGCAAAACTGTTGACAGCAGAATGAAGGAAAACAAATTATCGTGCCTGAAATCAAATGAGTTTTAATTAATGCCTCTAATCTGTCTAGCGAAAGTTCTAAATGCCATTTGTGTCTTCATTGTGGCTCTAAACAGCGACGAACTCATCAGAGGCAAACAAATCGCAATGTGTGCCACTAAAGCTAAAACACACCAGAAGTGAAATAAGTAATTTGGGAACGAAGTACATTGTAGGGAAACCTGCTATAGCCCTGAAGTTCATGCATCGCATCCCACCTCTGCGAGCTTTAAATATCAATTACCCACCTAGAACCGGGATTTCTACTCACTCCCAATTAGACAGTGTCCTGCAGACACAATCCCCGTACTCCCAGCCCTGCCTCTCGGGAGGAGACCTCTCCCTGTGTGCTCCAACAAGGAAAGGTCTGGTCATGGATTCCTTCTGCAGGTGGCTTCCTGCAAAACCAACACCACTGAGCAGTGGTCCTGCCTGGGGAAGGGGGAAGCTTTCTCTTTAGCAAGGTGAGCTTGGTGTAGACATTTATTTTTCTTGTCCATATCAGTTTTTCCCTCTGGTTTCCTCTTAAAAACTACAAAATGCATCCCCGCAGAAAAGAGCAAATCTACATTTTGCCAGTGTGCACATAGCTTGCAGGCTGGAGATTACAAGATTGAGACGAGATACTGTTGGGTTTTTTGGTTGTTGTTGTTGTTTGGCTTTTTTAATCTAAATTTTGTGTTCTGCAGGAGAAAAGGAACAGTGATGTAAGAACAGAAAAGTATAAAGCAGCCATAAATAAATCTGAGCTAGAATTTAGAGACAGGTACCCCACTTTAGAGTAAGGGAAGGTTTTTGGGAACTGCCCAGTAGCAGCGAGGATGAGGGGCAGGTGGGCAAGAAGTCGTCAAAAGAAAGCTTAAAAGCAAAACCTGTTAAAAGCAACTGGATGGGACAGTAGGCAACTTGGGACTGTGGCAGGAGGGGACACAACTGTATCTATGACCACAGAGTGCAAGGTTTTCCTAGGCTTCTGCCCTATGCTCATTAAAGGAAGAGTTTCTGGGGTGGGAAGACCCACTGCCAATTGTACAAATGGCCCAAGTCCATGAGGGTGATCTGCAAAAAGAAACAGAAGCAAAATGGGAACATATCTCTTTGATTTTACAGCTAGCTCCAGAGCCCCTCAGTCCTTTACTTCTGATCTTTTAGTGGAGCTGATTGCGTATCTTTGAGGCCTTTGGTCCTCAGCTGTAGAAATAAAAGCTCAGTGAGCTGAGCTGGTTGCTGATTCACCTCCATGAGTAGAAACAACATTAGAGCCTGATCAAAGACTTATTCCAGTGGGGTCTTTCTGTAGCATTTTTGCACAAACCCAAAGATATGTAAATGTTCTGCAGAATCTGACATACATGATTAACGTTAGGCATATCACGTTGTTGATGAAATCTTTCTAATAAAAGGAAATCTAAACCTAAAACAAGCCCTTCTGAAAAATAAGCCTGTGCAGAGCCACAAGGAAGCATCATTTCTCCCCATTGTTTTTACCGTCCTGCAAATGTGATGCATTCTCATTCTGCTGATGCTTAAATGTGTGAATAATCTGTCAGGAGTCTCAGCTGTTTCTTCCTGTTACATTACACAGGATGGTGTTACGGCAGATCTCTGTAGTCTCCTGTCCTGTAGCCTTTGTGGTACATTTAATAGCAGAAAACAGCCAGTGCTTTGAAATAAAAATGAATTTAGGCTTGCATGTTAGATACAGAGGGAAGAAGTTATTTTTTATTGCTGTTTTCTTTTTCTTTTTTTTTGACCTGCTCGGAATAGGGATGCTTTTAAGTCTTTGGTGTTTATGCTTCAAGCTAATGCAAATAAAACAGTGACTAAGCTAGCTGGATTTTGAATGTATGCAGAGAATCACAAATTTTATGGACTGTTCATGTTATCTGAAAGAAATCTCAAAGAATTAGACTAAATAGTGAATTATAGGAGGAAAAATTTCCTTCATTCTTACCACTGTGAGTTAAGGGAAATGGAATCTTGTTGAAGGAGCTTGATGTAGCATTTTTGGGGTGAGATTACAAGTCTAGTTGATGAAAACACTTGGGCTGATACAACAGAATATACATAGACTTCTGCAAGACACATAATTTGGTACCACAGAGCCCTTCATATTAAGTAACTAGAGAGCGTGAAAATGAATATTGTATGTGTTAGATGGATTTAAAACTGCCTAACTCATGGTCCTTAGCTGCTGGTACCGTGGGTGCTCTCCAGAGCTCATCTTTTTCTCCCTTTCCATGATACTTACCAGCTGACTGGAAATAGCACTGGCAATAAGATTCCAGCTCACAAGTTGGGACGATGCCATGGGGAGAAATGGCAAAGGATGGCCAGTGGAAAAATACGCTGAATAGGAGTTCACCTATAGCCAAAACGTTAGTGCGGTTCTTGAGCGCATACAGTCTGGGAAGGGGGTATTGCCTCTGTGCTAATATAATTGCTATATGAAGAGTCTGTCTAGGTCAGCAGTTCAAAAGGGGTTGGGGTTATTCAGGGTTCCCTCTAAGATTTACCAAAATAATAGAAGGATTGATTAACGTGCCTTATTAAGGGAAACCTGAGCAATTTGCTTAGCTGTTAGAATAACAGTTTTGTGTTAACCGAGGCA
The DNA here is from genome assembly GCA_034782735.1 of Sagittarius serpentarius. Classification (NCBI taxonomy): domain Eukaryota; kingdom Metazoa; phylum Chordata; class Aves; order Accipitriformes; family Sagittariidae; genus Sagittarius; species Sagittarius serpentarius. Next base: position 16,745,120 of record JAVKLA010000039.1, on the reverse strand, counting down.
AGTCTTAGCTTTCCACATCTGGAACAAAAAGTTGTAAGGGGAACCTTTTCAATATAGCAGATAAAGCTGTAACGAGATCCTGGAAGTTGGAGAGAAGCATCTACAAGTGAATGGTCATTGGGACGATAACAGAGGTCGTGATCAAGTACCATTTCTGGAGAATTCTAGATGCATTTAGCATTGATGTTGAATTAAAAAATGATGTATTGGGAAGACCTGTGGCTCCAGCTATGCATTGGAGGCTGGAGGTTCAAAGCAATTCTTTCACCCTGTACCAGGGGAGGAGTCCCAAGAGCCCTCTGAATTCAGTCCGGGAGGATGGCCTACTTCTTTCTGAACACCTGAAATCTAACAGTCTGGGGAAAATTGCGTGGCTTCAAGCAGCATCATGGAGACAGAAACCCATTCCACCACGCAGGTGTCTGCAAAAGGCGATGAGCATCTCCAGGAATCTGTAGGATCTAAGCTTTAGATTAGATTTTTTTTCTGTTTCCCATTGACTTTGCACAGAGTGAAGAACCGAGGTTGGTTTTAAAATTGGAACTCTATTTCTTATTCAACATTCAGGCCTAAAAATTGATGGAAACAGTAGCAATTAGAGCAGGTGAGAGTGAGTAAGGTGCCTCTTCTACTTCATTTAGTAAAGAAACTGTGTTGTCTCCCCTAGGCACTTGTCTTGCAGCTTGTGTGACTGCAGATGGCTGCCACTTTGAAGGAAGCCTGTAATCTAAAAGCAACTCTGAATCATCCTGCCTGCCTTTCTTGGCATAACACCACTTCACTTTGCTGCTCTGCAGAGGCTGGTGTTCATGGGTTTATCTTCTCGACTGGCAACACAAGGCAAGCCGTGCACCCAGGACTAATGGCAGGTGCCTTGGGGAAGACGAGGTCAAGTATTTTGGTCTACTGCCTCTACAGCAGGCAGCCCATTTAGCAGCAAGCATTACCTGATGCCCAGTGCTCCCACCTAAGCCTTCATTATTAACCATCAGGGGAAGCATCTGTCTTGTACTCATTCCCCTTGAGATCAAAGCTGTGATGTATATAACTGTTGCGGGGGGGAAGCTGAACGTTTCTTGGGAATAAGGCAAATGTGAAGGCTCAGCTCTGGCTTGATAGCTTGGAGTGATTTAAAGTAGATTTCTCTCTGCAATACAAACAGGTGTTGTGTTATTACACCTCCATGAAGAGCCACAAAAACCAGCCCTGAGGCCTCCAAATAGAGTCCCAAATGCACCCACTGTTGTTTCAGTGATTTAGCTGTCTCAGGGTAGCAGGACTAATTAATGAGTGGTGAAGGCAGCGTGACTGCAGATTTATCCCCTTGTGCTAGTTTCTATTTCCCATCTGCCATTTTGCTCTTTGCTCCTCCTCAGCTGGCTTCAGCTCTTCATCCTTTGCATCAGGAGGAATGGGCAGGATCTCCCCTCGTGCCTTCTCCAGTGCTGGTGTTGTGCCATCACAGGCAACACGAGCGGAGCAGCCAGCTCCTTGCCATGGTGCCAGAGGATGCATCTCCCTACAAGTTCATTCAGGAATGACCTGCTTGGAGGTCCTGAGCCATCTCCCACTTTCCAGTTAGCAACCAGCAAATTGCTGCTGAGCACCCTCCTGCTGGTTGTTTTCCTCCTCTTTGGGCATTTTTGCAATGCCACGTAGGGTCTTTGTAACTGTAGGGGAGAGAGATCTCACGGAAAGGGATCTGAAGAAGTCATCTAGACCAGCCTCTTGCTCAAAGCACAGTCAGCATTGAGTTTGCAAGTGGTTGGTGTGTAGAAGGAGCTGAGAGTCTGCTGATGGAGGCCAGAACCGGTGCGGTTTCCTGTGTTCTTGGGGCATCTCTCCATTTGTTGGGCTCCACGTTTCTCCCATCTGTTAAATGGCCTGGGCACAGAAATTTTTTCCATGGCAAAACTTTTCCATGGCAAAAGTCACTGAAGGACACTATAGCTAGCTGGCTTCCCTCGATGCAGATGGAAACTCTGATGGGCATCAGGGTGGCTGTGTCTGATTTCTCAGGCTAAACAATATGACCTAAAGACAGCCTGGATCAGAATGGGGGGAAGTCAAAGGCCTGGGTGGGTTTTGGAGTGTCAGCTCCCTACAGTTTGGGAAGCCTTTTGAGTTGTCTTTTTAGTCTAGCTATAAGGAGAAAAGGCTGTTTCATTGTAGGTTAGATATTAGCTAGTTTAGAAGTGGTTAAGCCACTGGAACAGGAAAATGGAAGCCTAAACTACCCAGAAGGGTGCTGTATAAATTTGTCTCTCAGCTACTCTTAAGCATCGAGGCTAAGTAATTGCCATACCTGCATCCCCAGACGTGTTTTGACCTCGTGTTTAATTATCTTTCCAAAAATTGTCCATTCCTGAGGCTGCTGGTTTTTGCTGAAGAAACTGCTGCCAATGTGCTTGAAAGAGATATTTTACAGGAAAAGCATTTTCACAAACAGATTTAATGTTCAGTTTTCCTTCTTTCCCCGAGGGCTCTCTACCTATTTTTACTCCTTATGTTCCCTTATCATGCAGTGGAACCCAAGGCCCTATTTACTGAGAAATGTTTTGAAAAGCCTAAAACTTTCTATTTCTGTAAATAAATATGTCTGTACTGCTGGAGTCAGGAGCCTGGTTTTCAGGAGTTCTTGCTTTGGTTCAAGCTGGATTGCTGGTTGACCTCTGTTCTGCCTTAACGTGCATGAATATCAGAGTTAGGCTTGATATTGTTTTCACATTGCTAATTCCCATATGTAATAAGATTTGCTTTACTTTCTGCATCTCTCCACACCTCCTGGGTGGTTATGGAGGAAAGAGAATATCTATCTTCTGTGGGGAGATGCCTCTGATTCTGAATTGCAAGGTTAGCCATCAAACTGGGCAATGTCTCCTTTGCTCCTTACATGAAGCCTCATCTTGTGGTCTGTGCTCTTAAATTAGCTGGTCAGCCCTGACCTCAGGTGACCACTGCCTTTCAGGAATGACAGCAAGGTGGGAGTGTGCTGAATTTCCTCCAGTGCTACCAAGACATTGGAAAAGACTTGCTTTCTGAGTGTGCAAAGATCTGTGACAAAAAGCTTGGCTCTGTCCTTACTCTGCAGAGACAACGGATGCAAATGGTCTGGACCAGTGGGCTGCAAAATCAGAAATGACAACCAGGAGGGGGATCTGAAGCTGGTGAAATGGTGCTGACGGTCGCTGTTGCTGGCTTGTTTGCATCCGCAGCTGCTGCCTGGAGGCCCTGGCCCCAGCCTGAGCACGCGGGAGATGGAGCAAACCAGAAGCAGTTTCTGTACTGAGGATGTCGATGTGGTGATGTTGAAACCACCATGCAAAACTGCATCTCTCTGAAGAGCTGTCCGATGGTATGCGTGGTGGTGGACAGCAGGAGCACCAGCTTTTCTGGGCACCTCCTGCACGTGTAGGCTCCGTCTGGAGGGTCCGTGCCCGGGGGTGCAGGGCTCCGGTGGGACCCAGCATCAAGCCCGCACCCTCACCTTCCACTGCAGCCCAGACACGACTACGGGGAGACCGCAGCAGAATCAGCCTTGTCTTGGTTTCTCAATAATTAAATATATTGCTTCTCAGCCAGCCTCAGTCAATCTTGATATTCACACTGAATCCCAGATGCCTATCTTATTTGCTGAATAATATTTTTCAGCTGGATCCTTTTATTTTTGTCTGTAATGCAGGAGGAAGGGCTTTGGACTCCGCTCCGTTCTGGCTGGTGTCTTATTCAGAGTCTCATCCCCATGTACAGAGGGGTTGTGTTGTCTCCCCTTGTCCTGGGATAGAAAAGGTCCCTCCCTCTTACCTTGGGAGAGCCTCTTCAGCTCTGAAGGGTGCAGCTCTAGGCTTCTAGCACTGTCTCATCTAAAAATACGGCAACTGCTATATGTACCCCTGGTAAGGGATGGTCTTTGCCATTCCTTGGGTAGAGAAGGATGTGATCCTGTCCCTGTTTGCTTGATAGGAAAACCCACAGATGGTTGACATGGCATTTACTGGAGAACTGGACATCTGCCCAGTTCTGCTGAGACTCAGGTCTACTGGGATGTTCACAACATGATCTTTTTTTCTCTACCTTTGACAATACTTGTCATATCATAAAGAGCTTAGGTTTCTTGGAGAGCTCAGTTACTAGCTAGGCTGCTTTTATGTCTTTATTCTCAAAATTGTCCTTTAAAAACCCCAGGCAGGCGCAGGCAGAGGGCCTGAAGAGGATTCCTCTCTGCCTCTCCCTCCCAGCCTACCCATAAGAGCCACAGGTAAACCAGAGACCTCATCTTGGGGGGGCTGGTTTTGTTCACAGCACAGCTTCCCTGCTGGGAACAACTCGGGTGAACATGGCAGCTCTTTGTCTTGCTCTTGGACCTTCAGCAGTGATCGTGTGTCTGGCATGACGACTAGGCTCCCTGTTTTCTTGACCCCTGATGGCAATGTGGGGTCTGCCAGGGGCAAAGTATTGAGATTTGCAGGTTTGCCCAAGTTCATACCTAGACTGACAAGAACTCCTAGGGCTGGTGGGACAACCACTCCTACATGAACAGGGCAAGGTTCTGGCTCAGAGCTATTAACACCTCTGCTGTGTTTTGGTCTGAGGCTGTTTTGAGAAAAGTTTCAGGTGCTGGTATAAGCTGTTTGCCTGCTGCCGCTGTGGATTAAACAGATGTTTGACCCCAATACAGTGTTAGCTACTGCTGGGGAAAGCCACTTCTGCCTCAATCTACCCTCTGGAAAAAGCATTTGTGCATTCAGCAGCAGCGTTTGGGATGGAGAACACAGACTTCTCAACGACCTAGTCAGTAAATAACATGTGGCACATGAAATGAGCTAATGGTATTTTTATGTATGAGAAAGACAGGCCAGTCATTCATTCACACTCATTTTTACTGTCTGTTTTATTCTCTCCGATTCAAAACAGCCAGATTCCAGCACCTTTTCCTCCATTAGAAGAGCAGACTTCAAACCCCATCTGCTTTTCTCATACTTGAAAGGGAATAATGCCTTGCTCCATCAAATTCTTAAAGCAAATGCCTCTCTGTACTTCATTTCAACACCTCTGAATCTAGCTGCTCACCTCAGTACTTCTAGATGTAAAAATCAAGTAATGATGGCCACAAACTAAACCCTCACCTCCACCAGCCACCACAGATAGGAGACGGAAATGCAAAGCTCATCTAACGTCAGTTAGAAAAGTGCATGGGAAGTCCCTTAAGACAGCAGACTTGGTTGGGATGGTCCTTGTCCAAAACCAAGGTTGAGGAGGATGATAATAAATTTATGGGTTAGCTACTACAGCTAGACTGATTTCTGGGAAGATTTCTTGAGGCAAAAATCGCCAATTTTGCTTACACTTCTTCCAGGAGTGGCGAAAATAGTAAGCTGCAACGGGAGGAGTTCCCAAAGGGCTGTGATTGCAGGTGGTACAAATGGCTGGAGCCTTTTGCTGGGTAGCTTTGTTCTCTCCACAGCTCTTCAGATGTCCTAAGCTGAGGACTTTTTACCACTGTCACTGGTGTGGGTGCGTGTGGCGGGGTGTGCGTGTGTGAAATGGGAGTGCTGCCAGTTAGGCTCTTAAATCACTTTTTAGGGTCTTCTGACAAGCTCAGAGAGGTGCCTATGTACATCCTGGATTCCTTTAGCTTTTCCCCACCCTCCTTCTTCCTTATTCCAGAGAAAGGGAAGCACCAGCTCTTGGAGCTACAGACTTGCATACACCTGCCTGGTTGCGGAAAGGTTTGTGGCTGTAGGTAAACACTCGGAGATACAAATTTTTGATACCTTGGGAAAGGTGAGTCCCTAAATTTCCTTCGTAATTCTGCATAAAGATATGCCAGGGCTGTCTACCAAGGGCTCCTGTGGAAACAGGCAGAGGACCTGCTGTAACTGTTGCTGATGTCTGTGCAAGCCTCATCTTACCGTGGGACTAGACTTAGACTCACAGGCAAAGCTTTATAGAAGAGTATTATTAATGTCTTAACACCGCAGGTAATCAGCTGGATTTGCAGTTCAACAGACTCAGTATAGCACAAATAAAATACCTGCTCCAGAAAAAGGGCAGCGCTGTGCTGTATCCTCTCAACCTTCTTGGCCAATACAAGTCAAAAGCGTAATTCCCTTCAAGGGCATGGGAAGGCAAGTTGGAGTAGACACACTGCCACACGCTGAGCACCAGCATGCCTGCTTTGACTCAGAGGCGCAGCAGAGTCAGGGTATCCTGGGAACACCAGGAGGACAAGCACAGACATTTCCTCTAGCATCCGATTGATTGTACTAGTCAGATCACTTTAAAAATCAGGATCATGCTTTCATAGGAAAATATTTATTAAAACATTGCACAGTGCTTTCCCCACATGCCTATTGCATCATACCATGCGTCAGTCACTGCTTGGTGTATGCAGACCACTGCTTTCAAAACTGCAGTGGAAGTTCTCCATATGTAGATAATTAGCTTGTGGTTTTTTTTTCCCTGCGTTATCCGTAATGTAACTTTCATCTCTTTAGCCTTTCAATTTTCACAGCTTTAAGGACAGAGAATATGTAGTGTAAGGACACTCTTGATTTGATGGGAGCTGATGAATAGGCTAAGATAAATACCATATAAATGTTTCTTTGAAATAATGCACTCGCTGGCAGAGTGAATCAGATGTCTATGTTGCATGATGGTAGCTGTCACTTTATTAGACTTCTTAATTCAGCATTGAAGCCATGTTTTATGGCCAGCTATTCCTTTCCTACTTTGTAATTTGTCATCTACAGCATATTGATTGTGCACCTAAAATATTTGCACATCTTCTCAAATGTAATTTGCAGCTAGAAATTTCGTTTGGCAGAACAGCAGCAGCAAAATGAAAGTGCAGTGAAATCCCTCAGATTCAGAGTGGGGTCAGTGTTGGTGGGTGGCACTCAGGCAGCTTTTTGGTGGATCATATGATATTTATTTGGAGATCTGAGAGAAGAATCATGACGAACTGTAGATATTAAGTACATTTTGAGTTCCTATGCAAACAGATGCACTTTCGGAGCTCAAAGTGGTCTACAGACCAGAGTGAAGACAAGAATCAGTGATAGCTCCTAAAGGCAGTGCGAGTTCCTGGCTCACGACTGTTGTTAGGAGGTCATAATAGTTTTTAAATGAGTGGGTAGAGAGTTAACTTCTGGCACTTGCCAATGGAAAGATCTCCGCACCCATCCAAAGCTGGAGATTCAAAGTTATCAGACAAACTTAAATGAATGATAGCCTGACTCACCAGGATGAGTCAGGGCTTGTTCTAGAAGGAGAACTCCTTTCTGCCTTTCTTTTTTTGGTGTGGAGGACTAGGTATCACCAAAGTGTTGCCGGTGCTTCTCAATGAAAACAGAATAGTAAAGCAGAAAGAAGTCATGAACTTGCTCATAAAACTTGCGCAGGTGGGAAGAGTCAGCCAGATCCATTTCATATTCTTTGCAAATTGCTCTAGGAATCTAGTAATCTAGGAAGATGCAGCTGCCTGTCTCTTCTCTGGAGTCTCTTTGTACTGGTTCACCGCAGCAAAATCTCTTGGGGTAGTTCTCCTTGCACTTTCACTAGAACTGTGAAATGCTGGAATATGTGTTTGCAAAGAGAGAGTTTCTTAGGGCAGTGTTCTCTCTAACACAGCAGCAGCTTTCCCGGACATCGTTCTCTTTTGTCTAGGCAACATTTTCTGGGCAACGTTTTGAAAATTGCTTTCAGCCTGCTCGGTAAAATGAAATGGGAACTCTGCCTCCTCTCTGCCGTGGTCCTTTAGATTGCAGTTCCCATGTTGTGCCATGATGGGCAGCCTCCAGCAAGATCTGCTGCAGTGTTATCTATGGTCAATCTCCTTCTGTCAGCCAAGGAGGAACATTTGTCTAGAACAGCCTTGGAAACCCTAAGAAATGCACTGTCTAAATAAATGCTACTTTAATTATTGGATTGGGTCCAAAACCAATTGTTGTAATCACAAAATTCGGGATTTGGGTTGCAGCTGCCAGCCCCTCATTCTCCCGCAACTGGCTCTTTGTGGATTACTTCATTTGTTGCCTGAGGAAGAGGGTGGGTGGGATGGCAAACAGATGGAGAAACGCAACAGAGAGCTGAAAATCCTCAGCCCCCAAAACCTGGAACTCAAGAGTAATAATATCACAGTATTCACAAAGATTAGTCTTTTGATCCTGTTGGCAAAAACTGCTGTTTCCCAGCTGGTCAGCCAGCTCTGGCATCCTCTAGTCACAATTGCAATTGAGAAATGGCTGGAGAGCTGCTTCTGTGCTCAAATCCTTGCTGCCAGATGTGCAATTATAGCTACTGAAGTAGCAAAAGAGCCTAGCTTGGGAACACAGCAGGCTCCAAGTAGCTTGATTTGCTTTTGATAGCTGTTGCATTGCGTTTTGTATCTCACTTCTAATTCTTGACCACGGCTGACATACCTCACCTCTTGACCTGTGCTGGCTGTGACCTGTCCTGTAGCTGTGATTGCTTCAAATGGCTAAAATATATGAGAGGGTTTATAAGGTCATGTAAAATTTTGGCTGAGGGGAAGGGTGAAAAGAGCAAGTCTCATTTCAAGATGTTTTTCCTCTTGCAGATCTATGGCTCCCCTTCTTGACTGCTCCTTAATTAGCATGAAAATGGACTAAATATTTTAAGCAAATCAGAATTTCAAGAAGCAGATACGTCAGTGCCTCATGTGTAAGTGTGCGCAGCACAATGCACGTCATCATTGAATAATGAATTAATAAATATCTTTGGAGGAATTTTTAGCCCAGAAAGCATAGACCATTTTAGCTTCCAGTCAATTGCCCTATTTACTGTGGTTCTTTTTTAGCAACGCTATCAGTCCTGGAAGTAGCCTTGTCAATATTTTAGTTGCTTGGGTGTACAGAGCCATAGCATTCAGTTGAACTGTAATCCTTAAATTGGCAAGCAAACAAGTTTGCTCAGCTTGCCTGTTCCCTTTTTGGTAGCAAAAGCTTGGAAAACCTTCTATATAGGGTAAGGACGAAGCTTGTCTGACACAGCTGTGAGAGTCTGTTGTCCACGGTTAAACCGCTCTCTGATGCTGCTGACTTGAAGGGTACGGAGAAACTTTGCCTACAGAAAAAATTCCGCGGTAGGCACACCTAGCTCTTTCAAAGACAAGGGGAGTTTAGTATTTAAATTGCCTCTTTTTTCCTCTGCCTGGGAAAGGGTTCGTCTCCTCCTCCCCGTTTTTAAGGGCGTTTATAGCCCACAGACCCAAACCCGCTAGAATGTAAGGCTAAATTGTGATGTGGATGAGGAGCGTTTGGACTCAGCTTGACCCCCCTGCGTGACTGTGTGGCCAAGCGCCCTGGCCCGCGCGCCCCCTCCGCACCCACCCGGTGGAAGGAAGGATGCCGGAGGCAGAGGGGGCCGCGTGAGGGACGTGGTCGTGCCGTGGCCTCCCTCCTGAGCCCAGCGCCTGGCCCTGCCTGATGCCCACCTGGGCTGAGACAGAGGGAGGGAGGCTGAGCTGGAGGGAGGTCCCACGCCGGGGCTGCAGTGGCTGGGAGCCTGTCCGCCGCGCGGGTGGCACGGTGCCCTGTCCTTACCCTCCCTCTCCTTAGCACTGTCCGGGAGGGTGTTCAGGCTCCCGGCAGGACCAGTGACACCCCTCCCAGTTAGAAGAGGACCGTGTCCACTCCTGGGGATATGAGTAGCTGTGGCTGCAACTTCTACCCCAAGAGCTCCTGCGGGTTTCATGTCCTTAGAGCGGTGGGTTTGTGTTTTCTTTGCTGTGCCTCCTGCTGCTGTGCAGAGACACGCTGGTGACAGAAAAAACCTGCAGGAGAGTACTATCAGATACAGACAGTAGGACCCACTGTAGAATGACAGTGATGATACAATAATGATTGACAAGTGCACAAAGTAAATGGACTGGCAAATAGTTTTCCCTGGAATCTCATTTTATAACAGCCGTATCTAGTGTTACTTCTAATAGAGGAGGGGAAAAGATAAGATGTCTGGGGAATGCGGCTTTTAAAAAATTGAGTCCAGTTAAGCTGCAAGTGAGACAGGATTTGGGTTTGGTGTTTAGGCTGTGTGCAAGGAAGAGTAGGCAGCAGAGCTGGGCTACGGCTGGAAGTAGGGTATCAGGTCACACAATTCTGTAAGATGAAACCAACATTTGTTCAGGCCGTGATTCAACTTGGCTCTAAAGTATGTGTATTAAATCCCATTGACTTCAGTGGGACTATTCGTGTCCTTTTAAAGTTACACAAGGGCTTAAGTATTTCACCATGTTGAAGCCTCCCATTGAGACTTAAATTCATTCTTCCATGTAACTTAAAAATATCCCAATGGCAATATTTAGTTTCTAGCTAGCAAAAGCCAGAGAAAAGATGAATTACACTTCTCACTGAGACACACTCAATATTTACATAAACAGTTGCGGTGAGGTGTCTTCTAGTTGATATTACCTGTGCCCAATTTACTTAGAGCCATTCTGAGGTCTACAGCTTTTAGCTTTGTTTCTGTTGAATTTCTTTAACATATAAAACAACTAAACACAGTCTCTGAAGACGAGTCAGTCATTTAAATTATGTTATTAGCATTGATTAGCCTCACAGCACGGCACTTCCATTTGAATGTCATTAGAAGGTAAGTGACAGTCACGAAGGATCACGGGAGGAAAAGAAGCACTCGGCACGGAGGAATGGATGTGGTTCTGAAGGCTTCGTAAGGCAGGAAAGGACATAGGAAAGAGGCAAGCAAAATGTAGTAACTCAGGGTTACTGCATGAGAACCGATAGGATAAACCCTTCTCCTTCGGGGAAAAAATAGCACGTAGAAAACAGTGAAAGCACAAAGCTTATTAAGGCTCTGTGTAAACAATACCAAACAAAGTAGTTCTTACTCAAGTACGTGCCGAGACCTCAGGTGTGCCAGTAGAGCCTGCAGGTAGGAAGACTCGGACGTCCTTCAGCGTGGGGGTGCCCAGAAGAGCAGGTCGGGCCGGCGGTATCGCTGCTTGCGAAGGCTCCTGCAGCCCCATGCCCCAGGACGCAGGTTAGCTGACGTGTGCCGGGAGAGGCGGGGGAAACAGCTATGGAAAAATGCTCTCTCCATCCCAGGTGAGCCCCTACGTGTGCGAAGGACTCGATCACAAGTAGGTCATGTTGTAACGCTCTTGTAACATTGAGAAGGACCAAAATAGCCTTTCACAGTGACCTGGCCCTGGTGAAGACAGTTTCATTTAAGCTACTCTAAGTTGTATTTATTACGTGCTACTACTACATACAACCAGCTTGTAGGATGTGAATTAGTAGTTTAAAATGAACTTGTCACATTAACTCACGGTCTCTATGACTAGAAGTTGCCTTTAGCAGCCAGGCTGGCAGTGCAAAGCTGTGATTAATGTGAACCCTTGGTGTAACTTCCAGTGTGTTATTTGGTGGCTCTCACAATTCACCCCACTGATGTAGTTCAGTGAGTCTGTGGTCTGACTTGCTGCCAGATGGAGAACCTCAACACAAATCTTGAGCTAAACCTCCCTCTGCTTCTGCAGGGTGGTAGCGACCCAGCTGCTGCGCACACAACCGCTCTTTTGCTCCCTCTTTTGATAAAAAGTGCCTCTTCCCATGGCTAAACTGATAGTCACTGAATAATCTCTTCATTGCAGAAGATATATCCCGTGTAGCTGAATAATTTGTTACAGGCAGTTTCTAAAACCTGGTAATAGCTTTGTGAATACTGCATCGCAAAGGAGCTGTCAGCCTGCCTGTCTGCTACAAGCAGGAGTCAAACATACTATAAACCCCGTAAGAGCTGTCTTTAAGGGAAAATCTTGGACTGCAAAGCCAACAGATGCGATTTCAGGTAATAACATGCCTGATTCTGTGATGGTGCTACCCGGCACAGTAGGGGAGTCATTTGCCAGACTTAATTTCTGGAAGCTAACTCAAATAACTCTCCAGCTCTGGCAGGCTTCTGAGATCTGTGTTCAGCAAAGGCAGTGTTTCTGCAGGGACGGCTTCGCTGGTCTCTTGCCCCTTCAGTTGTCGGTCCTGGTTATGCAAGGTGATTCGATCGCCAGTAACTCAGTGCCAGAGTTTTTCATACTCGTGCTGTGCAGGAACAGCTGATAGTACCAGGTGGAGAGCAGGGGCATGATCAAGCCCAAGGAGCTTGTATGGAAATTTCAGCCAAGAAATCTTTTTTCTTTTTTTTTTTTTAATGGCCAAGATATAAATCCTTGAAAATGGCAGTTGATAATGGAAATGCTGACTCAACCGTAGCTGTAGTCACAGTGGCCCTGCTATGACTCTGCGAGGGAAGAATAGATTGCTGTCAGCAGATGACTACATTTTTCAATTTTAGGAGCAATTCTCTTGACGTGTTAACCTTATTTACACTTGTTTCAGTACACTCATGTCTTTCTGCTTGATGTCAAGGGCAGCTCAGGAATTAAACAGAATTAACAATTTCTTCTTATGTCCTCCACTGTAATGAAATTGCTTCAGCTTTGAAGCAGTGAAGGGGTGGCAAAAGGTTTTGGCGTTGAACAGCAGCGTGGTGTTATATGGATGGCGGCCAGATTCTCATCTTGTGCACGCTGGTGTGTATGGAGACAAGTCCTTTGAAGTCTACAGAGTCACAGATTTGTTTATTTAAATTTAGGACACAATATTATGCATAATTCACCATAATAATAATTCACATGGCATTCATTAATAAGCCACCCATGTTCTTCTCTGGTGTCAGCAAGTCACCACTTCTCTGGTGGGGTATCAGTACAGATGGGTGGGTGGTGGATGAGGTCTCCAAAGAAGATTGAAGGAGCTGGGCATACAGAGGTCGCACCACATCGTCTCTTTAGGGTCACTGAAGGTTTCGGGTGTCATTCAAAGTCTTGGTCCAAATTTTCAAAGGTGCTGCTGTCCAAGCACCCTCCAAGCCAAACGTAATTTTCACATGTCCTTATTAAAAGTCAGAGAAAGACAGGGGGTAAGGAGAAGCTTAGCAGCAGAGAGGAGGAGGATTAGAAAAAGAAAAGAAAAATGAAATGGTACCAACAAACTCACACCAATAACAATACGAGCTGTAACAACCAACTTCCAATGGCTAATTTCCAGGTGGCCATTTTTACGTAGGAGTTTACGTATAGATTTGGGTGGCTAAATATAGGCAGTCTGATATCTATTATGTGAAATCTCAGTTTGAACTTATTCAACATCTTCCTATTATATCTGGATAATCAGTGTTTTATGGTGCTGTGAAACCATCTGAACAAAAATCCTTTCAGAAAGTACTTCTTTGCTGTTAGTTGGATAACTCAGGAGAGATTTCCTTTGTGAAAAGCAGCCATCAGATACCCTTCAGAAGACGAACACCTTTGCAGACCCTAATGAGAAAAGGGAGCTAACCAGGATGTGAGATCTCACATGCCCTCTACCCCCTACAATATTTTCTTTTTGGAAAGTTGGACTAGAAACTGTTTCTCCTTCTGTAACAGCCAAAATTTGGTCATTAGAAGCCTTGTGCAGGTTTTTGGAAGAAACTGCCATATCTGGTTCTTCATCCTGAGCCTGCCCAACAGGATTTCATTCACCCAGATAACATGAGCAGCGTGTTGTGGAATATTCACTGCGCAGCCATATCATGCTTGAGATTAAACCCTAACTGATGAATGAACCCTTCACTTCTGAATGTAATTGCTAAACATTAAAGCCTTAAACTGGCAACAGTCCTGTAGCATAGAGTCAGTGAAATGGTAAAAAGCTGTAATCGCAACCTGTACTTTTTCAAAATATTTCCAATCTTATTGTGCCATATAGAGAGTGAATGTTATACCATGGTATACTAAGATAATGTATCACTGCTCATCCATCCCAGCACGAACCCTTGGAACTGCAATCCATTGAAAAAGGTCTTTGAAGTCTATAAATATCCCAGTGTTGCTCCCTGTTTGTAAATGAGAGCAAAGGAAGCTAAATATATGCTGACTCTAGTATGGCAGATCCTGAAAGCGATTCTTATTCATTTTGATCCTTGCCCAGAGTATCTTTCTTGCAGTCCTACTTCTGAACCGTTGAAGAAAACAACACTGACAACTCACCCTTCAGCCCTGTGTCGCAGACGAGAAAGGCTTGGCTAATGTTAGAGAGCTCGGCTAATTGCAAAGTGAAACAGAATATTGGTCATTTCCCTCCTTTCTGTACAAAATCCAGACTGCCATTAAATGCCACAGCCAGGATCCTTAGCTGATTTAGGCTGGCCCTGCTACACTGATGTAATCAGCACTGTTTGGTGCTAATTGGCAAGAGGATCCAGCTCCTAGCTTCATTAGCCCAGCCGATGTTTTGGGCTTCTCTGGATGGCACAACACTGTCAGCAGCTACTTTAACCCTGCCATCCCTACCACAAATTCTCAGCTCAAAAGGTGGTAAAATGAAAAACTGAGGCAGGCGAGGGAGGACGGGGAAGTTTCTGAGGGGAAGGTGTGCTGAGGCTCAGCGGGTGCCTGATGCTCCGGCTGATGGATCTTCCCCACGAGAAGGCAAATGCTAATGCTGCTGTGAGGAACCGGGTGTGTACGGGCAGGAACAGGGCTGATGATGATCTCTTCGGAGCTAGGATCACAAGAAGCAGAGAGAACATCTAAGAAACAAAACACATCTAGGATTTTTTTTATTTGTTGTACATGGTGTCTACAACCTCCCAGGGAATACAACTGCATTTACACTTTAAGGTTAAAATCCAGAACAGTAGAGAATTGGAGGTGTTATTCCTGCTGTGGAAACAGTGAAGACTACAGGGGGGAAAAACACAGCAGAAACATGAGGAAATTCAGTTTGGTCCTTCAGGTGGTACTGACATCCCAACAGCAACCTTGCTTCTCCCAGGCTTCCAGGCATTTTGGCAGCATTGCAAAATCCCAAAGCCCTAGAAATAGCAAATTTACACCTGTGGGTTTTTGCTTCTCCAGCTCAGGAAAGGGAGGCAGGGGTGCAAAAACAGATGGGCGCTGTCAGCCAGCTCAAAAGTGACATGCCTCAGGACGTGTTTTATTTATGGAGACATTCAGATCAAACAATCACAGAAGATCCTTGATATCAATTTGAGAAGAGGAATTTGGTTCCTATGGCCCAATTCTGCCTTCTTTCAAACGTTTGCTTTAAGCTTGGGGAGGAGGAGAGGGCAGCAGGGACATCCAAGCTCCCAGTCTCCCACGAGAAGCCTGGGCTGATGGAAGGCATCCTTGACGTATAATGTGAATATAAGAAGGAACGGACAAGGCACTGTTCTCCTCCTTACAGTATAAACCACAGCAGGGTTAATTTTGAGGTTTCGAAAGTGCGTGCAAAATGTTAATGTCAGATGTCCACAATATTGTTAAACACAAGCGATTTGTGATTTAAAATATTACAAGCCTGCTATTTTTAGTGCAGAGGAACCTTTAGTCATTCTACATTTAGATGGCTTATCAGAATTAAATAAATAACAGCAATGGTTACTGCTCAAATTAGGTCTGTCTCGGTTTCCATGGCATCCAATCTGTTATCTCCAGTATTCTTGCCAGGATTTGTACTGGGGCTCTGGGACAGCAACATTTCTTATAAGGCTTATAAGGAATTATCCTGTAGCAATTTCAGCTATATGGTTTCTATGAAACCCTGGAATAACTGGATTTATTTAAGATGTGTTGAAGGGTTTTTTTCCTTTTTTTTCTTTCTTTCTTTTTTTTTTTTTTTTAACTGTTGTCTATTTTTAGCACTACTGCCTGCTTTTATGTGGTGCTGCTTTAACTCTTTTGTGGATGCGTCAATGTGCTGTCTGGCAAACCTGTGCGGTGGCTGTGCCTGTTGCACTGTTCTGCAGGAGCAGAAGAGGGCTTTGATGCTTTGATGCCACCAGCAGAGTGTATTTGAAAACCAGGGCTCAAGAACATGGGATAACATAAGTCTTTGCTTCTGCCTTTTTGGTACCTCACCACAGTCCTTTGAAAGCGGCTACACAGGAGTGTTTCTGCTTGTTCTGAGACACCAAGTGAAGTCATCCTCAGAGAAAAGATAGCAACGCTTTGTCTGAGCCCAAGAACTTTTGTCTGAGGCCAAGGCAAAAAAATATTGCCTATGTCGAGTTGCTGGGTTTAATGCAGAAGTAAATGGGTGAAATGCAAAGACCTGTGCTATGTGGAAACTCAGGTTGGATGATTCAATGATTCCCTCTGACCTAAGACACTGTGTAACTACGCATTAAGAAGACAGTTATAATGCCAGCTCAGAAGAAGAACATGGTGTGCACAGCAAGCTGCACAGCTGCAGAGAGGAGGAAAATATATTTGTGCTGTAACAGCTTCATATTTCCCCATAGCTCGTCAATTAATATTACCTTTTACACGTACATTTTTTAGTTCCTTGGCCACTGGCGTTTTCAAGTGAGGGTTTGATTAATCTTTTGTTTTCTAATGCTACCTAGGATATAGATCCTGGTCCCTTTTCCCCTCTGGTAAACACTAATTTATTTTGAGTTTATTTGCATCCTGTTGTGAAGAAATTTTGGATCCATGGCATTTTAAAAATCAATGGCTTACTGGGTTTCTAATTTCCAGGTAATATTCCTAAACAAAATGTACCGCTACATAGCACCGAGATTTATGGCAAATCATAACGTTCTAAAAGACACTCCTAGTATTTTTATAAGAGTGAATGACTTAGGAGAGGATAAGCACTTTTACAGTGCCTTTTTTCAGTAGATTTCAGGAGGACAGTGAGGACCACAGTGAATAATTTGATGTTTAATGTGTACTTACTTGTATCTCAGTCTTAAGAGAATGATACTGATGCTGCCCTGCAGACCTTCAGCTGGCATAAATTGGCATCCTTTCCCCAGGCATCAATGGAGCTGTGCTGATTTATATGAGCTTAGGGTGCACCTCTGGCGCACACGACATTTCTACCATACCTCCCATGGAATTTGATTTACTCTGAATCATGACTGAAATATAGCTGTGTGCTTAAAGTAGGCAAGAAATGATAAAGTACTTACTATTTATAGAGTCGTAGCTACTTTTCAGAGCCAACTGAGCAATTCCCAAGTACGATCACAACACAAAGACTTTAATATTTTAGTGCTCTGTCACCCTGTGGTCACTATAAATTTGCTGTGGCTGGGCGTGCAGCCCCAGCACAAATCTATTTGAAAAACACTTACCTAGGCAACTGCATTAATGCAGAGGCTGGCTATTCATGTTTGCACACACCATCTCTTGACCCACTCTGCAATGAATGGAAAAGGGCTAAGCTGAACCTGTGAAATGCTGCTTGGCACCAGGCAGTGGGTGAGATCGTGATTACGGACCTAGCAGGTGCTGGAGCACTCTGCTTAAGCTTTGTGCATGGAAAAAAGGGTTGATGGTTAACACGTTAACGGTACATGAGCTGTGGTAGTAGCTGTTTTGAGATTCCTGTTATTGAAGTCACGGTGATTAAAGTACTGCAGGCTCTCCTATCTGCACTGTGGCCAGAATTTCTTTTATTCCTGGGCTCTCTATTTTAGTGCAATAGTTCACTTTTTCAGTCATATTTCCCTCTTAAGGTCTATTCTTACATGAGAATGCCCCGTGCCAAGACTAGAAATGCTTCGTGTCCTACAACTTGTCTGACTATGGAGGTGGCTTCGGCATGCAGCCATGGCACTGGGAACAGGAGGTAGGAAGCTTATTGCCACTTCGGGTGCATAGCAGTGGCTGTTACTCCTCCTGTGTTATTGGTCTAGCCAAATTCAAGAAGGCAAGTTTTTAGCTCAAATTCACTGGGGAAGTTCCCGAGGAAGGGAAAACAAAAGCAGTTATGGCATCTCTGTGCCCACTCTCCCACCTTGCTGCGATCAGTGCAGTTTTCAGATGGCTCTGGGTACAGCGCGCTCCTGTGTTGCACCCGGGCAGCGCTGCCCCAGCCTGGCGCTTGGTGCTCTGAAGAGTGAGAGAAAGAACGTTTTCATCCAGCTGACATACCTGGGAAGATTTTTCTATAGCTACTGCAGAGCAGAACGTGGTCCGGTCTGTTCTTACCCTCTCTGTGCTATGTATTAAATCTTCTTGAAGCTACTCATGTCATGTCCTCAGGGATGCAACATATTGAGAGAAAAATAATGTGGAAATTGTATAACGTTTACTGTGGCTTTGGGTTCCTCTACGCTGAAAATAAACACTGGGTAAGCCACTTCTGAAACGGAGGCAGATGCTTTTGAAAAAGCTCACCCATTGCAGAAAGTCCAAGGGACGGGGCTGTGTGCCACAAAGCTTTAAAGAAAGCGATGACATGAAAGCGTTTACTGCTGCCAAACCAGCACCTAGAGGCACTGATGGAGTGTGCTCCCAGCCTTGGAGACCCCTCCATTGTATGGGAGGCAGGTTGTTGACTTTGCGCAGAAAGTTGCGTTGTTCATTTTGAGGTTAGAGAAGCCCAGAGGATCAGACGGAATTAAACCTACCAGGTTATGTGTTGATAGCACATCTCAACAGTTGGTCCTGTCCTAAGCAGTGCCCGAATGTACCATGGGAAGCTCTATGAGAGGAGCCGCGTATTTACATGCCAGACCAGCACATCCTGTGCCACTGGGAATATCATGGCTCGTTGCCACACAGAAATATTTGAGAGGGAGCTTTCTTCTGCTGGAAAACAAACAGATCTCCTTTTCTAGGGAGAGGACAAAACAGGTGGAGGAGTGTGTTTTGAATGATGGCCATCCCAAAGGTAAAGAAATGGAACCATGATTAAAAGTAAGCAAAAAGCAATCTCAGAAAGGACTGGTGTGCTCTAGTGGCTAGTCTCTGGGGAGGCATAAACTGATGAAATTCTACTAGCAGCTTTTTAAAGGAAACCCAAATTCTTTGCGTATTTTCCCACCTAGACTCCAGCCACCCAGCCTGCTTCCCTGGAAGGTTTTTGTTCCATTTAATGAAGAACTCTTTGTTCAGTTCAGTTGGCATAAATGAGGGAAGAAATAAATGCCTAGCTTCTGCTAGACACAAAACTTTCAAGTTTTCTCTGGTGCCAGAGGTTTTTAATGTGACTGAAGAACAGTTGTCCTGTAACAGAGCAGAAGGCCATCAGCTCTGTGTCCTGTCTCCAGCAGTGACCAAAAGCAATTCTGGGAAGGAGTATGAGAATAAGACAGAGGTGTAATGGTACATACCTAGCTCCTAGCTCCTTTCCCAGCTTCTGTTTGTCAGTAGGTCAAGGATTTCCTGAGGTGGAGGCTTTTGTTTTTAATGGTCCTGATGGAGTTTTCCCCCATGGATTTCTCCAGTCACTTCTTAAATCCCTGTAAGCTATGAGCATCCACAAATCTGCAGGGTAACGTGTTCCACAGGTCCACTGCTTGCTGCTGGCAACGGCCTCTCTTTTTTTTTGGTTTTGAACTTTCTATCTCTAGTTTCAGTTGATGCTCCTCATTTCTGAGAGACAGCAAGCAAGTGTCACATAACCACCAGATAAAGTGATAGTCCCTGCCCCCATGTACTTACCATTTCACTTGTAGACTGACTGTAAGAGGTACATGAAATAAATAAGCGGTGGGGAAAAGGATTTGGAAACCATGACCTCAGCATGGTGCGGCATGGTTTGCTACACAAACCACCTGTGTAGCCGTTAGTGAGGGGAAGGATGGTTCCCACGCTGTGTGGATTACTCTGCCATGCCTCCTCACTCTCCTTTTCTGAATATACGTTCCCTTTTCCTCTGCTGGGAGCAGGCTCTTGTTTGTGAATACCTTTGCTGTTGCAAATGTCAATATTGCTGCAGCATTTGGCGCTTTCCAGTTAAAGTGCTGAACACTGGCGGAGTGAAAATTGATGTGTGGATTATATAAACCACCATCACGTTTGTGTCTTGGAAGTAAAGGTGTTAACTCTTTCTGACTTAATTCATTCAGGTTGAGGGGCACCAAGGGATTGAACCTGAAATACAACAAATCAATAATATAAACTCTTTGAGCTTTGTGAGCTAAGAATAAACACCAACCACAGATCGAGTCAAATGAACCTGTGCAAGAGGCACGGGGGAAATGTAGCAGTGGTGTTCTGTTATTGCAGGTCAATAAAGGCTAGATAATGTTTGGCTTTCATTACTGATTAAAAAGATTTCCTTGCAAATGTTATGAGATTAACACTGAGCTTTCTGTGTGCACCGAAAGGGTAATGTTTAGAAATGATCATCCTGCATTATCCCAGTGGAAACATGAATAATGGTGCTGCAAACATTTCTGCCCTGGCTGGAGCTGGAGCGGGTCCTTCTGCCTGAGTCACGGATACAGTGGGCACATGCAGTGGGAGGACCTGTTCCTGGTGAAGATTTGCAGCCCGTCTGACAGCCTGGTGAGCGGAGGTTTGCGGGAGACCCTGGACTGATGATGCCCCGTGCCTACCGACAGCAACAGGAGCCTTTCCCTGACTCACGGGGATGCAGGATCCCATCAGCTTTTGGGAGGACACGGTGCATTATACCGTTATACTAGTGACACTCCAGTCATGGCTGAGGAGGCAATTTCATTACATATGCCTATTTTTAGGCGCTTATAACTCAAAAACATTACCCTCTTGGCGGGAGTTTATCACACTTGTTCTCAGCTCAAAGCTGATATATAAGACTTGGCGGGTCTCCAGATAGCTGAAGAACAGCTGCCTGGGACGTTTCCCAACTGTGGTTTTCACCAATTAAGAAGTTTGTTTTCACACCGTTTGGAGGATTTTTTTTCCTTTAAGATCTTACCTCAGCAACATGCTACACGCAGACAGCGTGCGCTTCGCAGCCTCATAACTTTGGTCCTAAAGCATATTTATTCAGAGGTCTCAAAGGCATTTGTTCTCCTTGAGGAGCAATCGGGAGATATATTGGATCTATCAACATTTAGTCTGTCTAAATCTAATCTATAACTCTCTAAAATCAGGAGCTGCATACCCTGAAATAAAAATTGCCCTCCTTTATTGCCATGACTCTTTGGCGAAAGAAAGGCAGCACAGACTGCCAGAGACTGTGCCGGGCGGTGAAGCTGAGGGTGCTCCGGTGCCAGAAAAGATCGCTTTGTGTCTGGCATTTTTTGCCTTTCCCCTTCCCCGCCACCTGAGTGGTAGTTATAGAAATGCCCCTCCGGTGTTGTTCTGCTGGACTAGAGATTTCTTCCAGTGTTACGGCAAGCAAGGCTCCATCGCCTTGAATGCCATGCCTGATTTACATAATTTTTCCCGTATTTCTGTGACATGGGCATGTCTGCAAACAAAGGCTTCTAGCTGGCTGAAAGGTAAGGGTGTAGGGCCTGTTTGTCAAACTAAGAGTCAAGTTAGTTTATTTTGAGAGAAAATTTTCCCCTGGATTGAGTTTATCATGGCTCTGAGAAAAAGAAGTGTTTCTACGCCCTCAGCAGTAACACTGCTAGGGAGAAATCTGATTCTTTTGGAAACTGCTTGGCCTCAGAATTTGCATCCTTCTCCACAGAGAGGTAGACAGTCAAGGCATTTAACAGCTGAATATTTCCTTTAACCATATTGTTTGAAACTGGTCTACATTTCTCTGGATGTTCTGAAGCAAAACCCGCAGGCTGGGAAATAGCTTGTCCAAGGCAGAGCGGCTAAGTCTCAGAGAACAGTGCTGGGGAGTCACAAAGCTGTTTTCCGTTCAACACTCTCAGTGTGTTTTACCCTCTGTGCTGGTGAGATAGTGACCCGCTTCCCAGCTGCAATAAGATAGTGACGTGGCCAAAGGCCCTGGGAGGGTTTGTAATGGAAATGGCATCAAAAAAGAGCCCTCTGAACACTTTTTTGTGCCATTCCTAGAAACACCGCTGAAAGAGAGGATGCTAATGGGATTTGTTCTGGTAGGAATTGGGCTTGCAAAGTATGTTTCGTGTTCCCCAAATGCAGAAATATGTGTACATCAGGAGTGGAGGCAGGTCTGTCTGGGGATATGGAGAGGACTAGGCTATGATGGGCAGCCTTGGTAGGGAAACACAAGGTTGTCCTGGTTTCGGCTGGGATAGAGTTAATTGTCTTCCTAGTAGCTGGTACAGCGCCGTGTTTTGGGTTTAGTATGA
>JAVKLA010000039.1:16704281-16722973 GCA_034782735.1 Sagittarius serpentarius | reverse complement strand
CTCCTGCCCAGCCAGCAAGAAGGCTGGAGGGGCACAGGAAAGCTGGGAGGGGAGACAGCCGGAACAGCTGACCCAAACTGGCCAAAGGGGTATTCCATACCATGGGAGGTCATGCCCAGTATATAAACTGGGGGGGAACTGTTCGGGGGTGGTGAATCGCTGCTCAGGAACTGGCTGGGCATCGGTCGGCTAGTGGTGAGCAATTGCATTGTGCATCACTTGTTTTGTGTATTTAAATTCTTTTATTATTATTGTCATTTTCTTGTTGTTGGTGGTGTCATTATTAGTTTCTCTCTTTCTGGTCTATTAAACTGTTCTTAACCCACGAGCTTTACCTTTTTGGGGATTCTCTCCCCCACCCCACTGGGTGGGGGGGGAAGTGGGTGAGTGGCTGCGTGGTGCTGAGTTGCTGGCTGGGGTTAAACCACAACGAAGGATGCTTGCATCGGAGTAACCGGGGATGTGCTCAGGTTTGACTCCTGCTTTAGAAGTAGGTGGGGCAAATGGTCCGCAAGAGGCAGATGCAACAGCCACCCCTGAATGAGAGGCCCCTGTTCCTGGGACCATACAGCATTTCAGCAGCAAAGAGCAAGAGAAGGTGAAGATCTCCTTTCTTTGCCTGCACCGCGTAGTGGAGGCTGCCAGATACACCAGGGGGATGAAAGGATGGCACACTCCGCATCGTACCACCAGTGGAGCAGCGACTGAGGAGAGGTACAGTCCTTGCTATCGCCAAGTCATGCTATAGGCTTGCTTTGCCTTATGGTTTTTGTCTGGAGAGAGAGTCTTCTGTCATATTTCCCTGTTAGTCATAACTTGCGCAATATCTCCAAATGCTATCTGTGGTCTTAACTTAATAAAACCCCTTTAAATGATACAAAAACTTCTCATCACTCCAGATGCAAAATGGATGTAATAAGCCATAATAGGCTTTCTGGAGTCCCAGGAAAGCAGATCATTTTTCTTTCTAAAGCCCCACTATGAAATAAATCTGAGAGTTTCCTCAGAAATAAATATCCTGGGTTACAGTAAAAGGTCTTGCCAGCCTGGCTGATGTTTGGAAGTCTGTAAAAGTTTGATGGTGCAGCCTGCACACTGGCTTTCACTTCAAGAAGTTATTCTTGCCAATTTTTTTTCTCTCTTACGTGAGAAATTTAGCCCATTACATCAATTTCCCAGCATATAAAAGCGCAGCTGGCTGGAGAGGAGCGAGAGGCAGAGGGTTGTGGAAACTTTTCCAAAATCCCATCTCTTGTCTTGAATCGCAGAGGTGTGAAACCTCCACCTGGGAGGTTTAAAAGGTATGGGTCCATATTTGTTTGCTTTCAGTTGTTCCAGACTCAGCATCCAGTTCAAGCAGTTATCTCTGGGTATTAGGACCATGTGGTAATTTCCCATGTGATATCTCTTTCCCTACCTTTTTTTTTTATTTTTTTTTTTTTAATTCTCCATTAAACTGACACTGTTTATGGTTTGGTATCAGATGGATGCAACTTTCAGTTTGCATTTAGCACAAGCCGAGGCAGAACTGAAGGTTTCTGATGGGTTTGTTTGCTACTGATTTTTCTGGGAACAAAACAACGTATTTCTTGCTTTTAATCCTGACCTGTCTTCCTTTGGCAGTTGTGATTTCCCCACCTCCCGTGACTAAAACTTGAAGAAAAGATTTGTGTGGCTCCCTGCAGCAGGAATTAGTATATTTACAACACCACAGAAAAAAACCCCACAAATCTCCCTTTTTCTACTAGAAATGTCTCTTTGCAGATAGCTTGATTTTTTATTATCTTTATTCCCTTTCTTCCCCCCTTCCTCCCTAGAAGATACCATTTGGGCCATTAGCAATCTCAGCATTTTCTGTGCAGTTCTGCTAGATATTTTTATCAGTCTCGAATCAAAACGGTGCCAGATGGAAGCCCCATGCTCTTCATAGATGATCATTTCCAGCATTCTTCTGCGAGGTTGTATAACATATGTCCATGAGAAATTAAAAATGCTGTTTCCTTGTATGAACTGTGTATGCTCAAGGGCACAGAGAAGGTTAAGAAAATAACTGAGCCAGGACTGTTCTGTATTTTTTAAACAAATTGATTTCCTAAAGAGAAGTTATATTAACATTTATATTGGTTGCTGATTTGTTGAGGATGGTCTTATTGCTAAAAACACCTGTATCAAGCAAAGCAGTCATGAAACACACTCGCAAAAAGAAGGAGTTTTATGTTGAAAAATGTCTCTACTATCAGGAGGGTGCTGTTTTTCTTGTTAGCTGGGTTTTTTTGTTGTAGATTTTTTTTTTCCCCAAACATGCTCAACGTTAGCTTAATGCTATTCCTGTTGATACCAATGGGAACTGACCAAAGACTTCATCCTCAGCTGGAGGAATTTCCATACTTTGGGCAGGACTTTTGAAAGCAGTCTCTGCATCAGTGCAGTAACTAGACTGAGATTTCCAATGCTGATATTTGGATGCTCAGTTCTCATTAAATGAATAGGTACAAAACATCCAAAGCCCCATACTAGTTCTGAGAAGGCCTGCTGGGGCCAGCTGTCCCAGGAGGCTGCTGTCCTTGCTATCCATGCTCTCCCCCTTTAGCACCCAGCCCTTCTGTCCTCTGCAAGCTTGTCTCCTTTCATTTACCTCTACACGTTGGGTCTTCTCTGTTATTTAAGTATGATCCTTTTGCATATGCTTGTATGTTTTTCGTGCAAAGTACTACATATGTTCATGAGAGCTATAAAAAAACCCCTAATATTTAACCTACTGAAAGAAACAGGGACTGCAAATAGCTGCGATAAACTCCAAGAAAAATGGTCAAGCATCCCTGTTCTTTTAAAGTGTGGGGCTGGCCATTTTACGAACCTAAGTAGATTAACTACCTTGTGTTCATACACGCACAGAAACCATTTAGCTTTGTTTATTGTGTGCATTTGGCAAAAGGAATCAGATCTTTGTCAAAAACAATGTCTTTGTGCTAATGTAAGTAAAACTGTTAAAATCTGCCTTTTGGGGCAGGCAAGAGGAGCACATGGCATCAATTACTGTGGGCTACCTGATGGGTGGTAGCTTGTTCAGGAGAGGTAATTAGGTTGCTGGCAGACACACTGTGCAAGTTTTCAGTCTGCTTTCCTAAGGAAAAAAGTCTTGTTGCGATCCTACTGTCCTTCTCTGTTGAACTCTTTGGTCAGCTCCAACAAAACTGGAGAAAAGAGCAGAGGTTGCAAAATACTGGCTTTCTCCAGGTTTCACAAAAACAGATAGCTCGGCAGAAGGCAGAGATTCTTCCAGAAGAGACAGTGGTGGGAGCTCAAGTCGTCTTAGACAGCAAAGCCCAGAGATATCCATGCCTGTCGTCTTGGATCAGCCACCTCTGCAACGGACGGGGTACTCACCTGGGGTGTGGGGAGACGCGACATCAAGTCCCTGAACTACAAAGGGACCCAAAGCTGAAGGTTTTAGTGCTGGGTGATCTTCTGACAACAAAGCTATCTCTTTTTCTTCCCTGTTGGTACATCCCACTGGTGTAAATGCCGAAGCCCTCCCAGAAGGAAGACGTGAATTGAGAAAGGAGAGCAGTACGGTTTGTCCATTCTGATTCTCTGCTGCTTGTTGGCATTACCCTCACCCATTTTCAGACATAATGCATGCTGCCACTCGGGAAAGCATCAGGGTTTTGGGGAGGAGGGAATTGCTTGGTTGGGAGGGCTGTTTTGCAGATATGGTTTATTTTAATACCCCTGGGCTGTTTGCTGGGTCCTCAGCTGCCAAGTGCCAGGTCATGTGTTTGGGGGCTGTCAAATACCACGGGAAAGGAATTGTGAGAAGACAACTGACTTTTCACTGTGTGTTCGGAAACTCCTCTGAGAAGTCGGGAGACTGGGGGCCCTCCATGGATTCTCTGAAAATTAGCTTATTACTTGACTGTTAAGCGTATTGTATATGCCAAGTAATTAATTTTTACAGCAAACTTGTCTAGGACTTGGGCAAAGGAGCAATTAATTCTCTGGAAATAGATCCATTATCATAATTGCTAATGGATGCAAAACTCCCTCAGACACAGATGGACAAAAAAAAACCTTTCATCTCTGCGATTAGGGTACGTGAAAGTCAGGTCCAGCATGCGTGTCAGGTAGTTAGCCCATTAAAACCCCCCAGCTAGTGCTAATTGTGGCTGCTGAGCTCCAGCGTGTTAGATGGAGGAGAGAGCACAGGTGACTCCTTCCCCCTCTCCCACAGCTAGTGCAGGAGCACCCACCCCATCACCTTTTCCTCTCTGTGGGGACATTCTTCCCTGCATGGGCGCAACGGGGATTTTCCTGCTGACAGCAGGAATCAGCGAATACAATGCTATGATCATCTCAAACTAGAGGCGTTCATACCCTCAGTGTTGTGCAGACCCAGCGTCTCCTGTGCTGAGGGAGAGGAGTGTGGTCCCTGCCACAAACGCTCACTGGCCAGATTTACAAATACAAAAGATGGGTTTGTCTCTCCCAACCCAACAAAATGGGGTTAACCAAAGGAAACACAGCCCTGCAGGGGAAAGAATAAGACCTTTGCACCCTTTGTTACTGAATGACAGCTTTGCTGTGTCATTCTGCAACGGATCTTACATCTTCAGCTTGAATTGTGGTTGAAAGGACGTTTGGGAACTTGCAGAATCATAATTAATATTTCATACAACCCAACCCTGGAAAAGCAGCTAACAAAGAGCACTCGGCGCCGTGCAGCTGCCAAACGCCACATGTTTCCCTGGGCCCAGGGACTTTTGTGCCCTGCAGGCCTGAGCCTCCCCTGTCTCCAGATAGCATCTTCAGGGCCCCGGCTCTGCTGCCCAGCAAACACGAGTCGGCATTTGCAACTGGCTAATGTACTACCGGTGGAAGATGGGAAGGGGCGAAGGGAATAGAACAAGAGGCTTTTATGGGAGTTGATCCGTTGCTATTTAATCTATAGTGACAAAGGCATCGTTAATAGAACACGGGGAGGACGGTGAGATGGGCCAGACCTTGGGCCTGAATGCTTGTGAGATCTGGGAACGCAGATGGTGCTCTTCTGATCTGTTCAGCATCTCATAAGCACCTGCATGGTGCTTTTAGAGCGTCTTCTTGCATAGCGTTAGGTGACATGACTTCTTCTTTTTAATTGAAAGCCTAATATGATTCAGAGCTAGCGCAGGTCCAGCCCTGCTTTTTCTAGCATCTGGTTAACAGTGTAGGAGAAAGGAGACAGAAGGGAGAAAAGAGACAAATGGGGAATTTGTAAAAATACCAGAATTTTTGGATGGAACCTTGTTTTCTGTCTGTTTATACAGCAGAACATAGCAGGGCTGCAGTCTAGAATGAAGACATCGAGCTCGGGTGAAAAGCTTTGAAAGTAATCAATAAGTAGTATTACCCACTGTAATACTGCCCTCCCCTCCCCTCAATCAGGAGAATTGGACCTGTAGTTATAGTTGGTGGGAGATGAACCGGTGAGGCTGCTTCACGCACAGGCACGTCAGCAATAGGAACAGCTGTGCAAATACTGCGGAGTTTTGATCCTGCGTGACAAATGAGAGACAATGATAACAGCTCTCCAGAAGCCGACGTTCAGCATCAGAGGCCATCGTGTAATTAAAATGAATCCCAGCCTGGTGAGGGCATTTATGGCCTCTACTAGACACAGAGCAAGCCTGAATCTTGCAGTCCCAAGCAGACAAACGGCCATTTGCATTTCAAATGTAGTTGCACCTCTTTCCAGAAATCACAACGCAGGGATGAACTGGCCCAGAAATGCTCCCATGGAGGTTGGGCAGCCAGCAAAATATTGATTGAACCAAGTGATGGAATATGAAGGATTACATTCACTAATTTGGCGTGACCATGGAGGCTTAGTGCGGCAGGAGGGCTTCATCCTGGTTTTCCCGAGCTGTGCTGGAAGAAGCAGTTTCTCTGTGCAGTGGGACTGCAGCCCTTTGGGATACGGCAGCGTTTGGCAATAAATATGAAATACTAATTGCAGAAGGTAAGGGCTTTGTTTCTGAAGTACAGCACGCTGTTTGTAAACAACCTCAGTGCTTACCGTTAGACCTGTGAGGGTTCAAAGTTTATGTCCCACCAAGTACTGCGATCCTTCAAGGAACAGACGTCGACTCCTTTCGTTAGGCCGAGTCCAAAAGCCGCCGGGTGGAAGGAGAGGCTCTGAGGCCAGGGAGCCCGTCTGCCCCCCCGGCCGGTGACGAGGGCTGAGCTGCACCCTCCGGCAGAAACAACGATCTCGCAATGAGCTGTAAGTAATGTTCTGAAGTGTCATCATCAGGTTATATTCAGCTAATAAGCAGTGATATTAGAGTCTTGCAATTGTGAATACTGTTGAGTCGTTTTCCAGGGCATATTTCATGTAGTTTAAAGACGTATCTTTTTTTCTATAAAGTTGGGAAGCCCTTTTCTTCGTTCCTGCTTAAGCTTAGTAGCCACACCATATAAAATAAGGCCATATGGTCAGGGATAGAAAGTGGATTCTTTAAAAAGTATCCATTTAAAGCATTGCATATTAATTATATGCATCTGAGTTTGACCAAAGGCCACATACTGTAGCAAGCTGGGTTCACTACATCTAGTGAAGCAGGAGAATTGACATGATTTTTCGTGACTGTACAACCAAGTAGAACTGTACATGTTTGGAAACGATGATAATTTTGCGGGGAAGGAATAGGCATCAGCCTCTCCTCTACGGCTAATGACACCACAGACAGGGCTCTCAGTTCTCGGAGTTGTTCTGCACGATGCTTCACAGGCTTCATGAAACAAGTTTTGGCTCTTTCTGGAGTGTGGGAAGCAAGTTGCCTGTTTAAGTGGGAACTGGCCTTCACACAGCTGAGAGCCTTATTGACCGTAGGAAGGTACTTCAGTACAGCTGGTTAACGAAGAACGGTAGAAAAAGCCATAAAATGCTTTCTTGGTATGGCAATGCTTTATGTTGCTTCCTGGATGGCTCCAGGAAAAAAGACCGGGTTGCACAACACTTTCTTGTGTTTGTCTGTGTGACTTTTCAGCAATTTTGAATCTTAATTTCTTGCTGGTGGGTGCTTGCTTGATGTCCTTGCCGACCTTCCTGAATTCCTAGCAGCACAGTTAAAACAGTGAGTTTGGAGAGCAAATATTTCTGCTAGAAATAACTTATTTTTCCTGGGGACCAAATCTACCCAGATAGTGTAATGGCATTTTTAAGTTCTGGCTAAGTCAGGAAAGGGAAAAACCTAAAACCATATCCTGGGCTGAGCTCAGAAGATGAAGGAGTAGGTGCTTCACTCATGGAAGTGAACGCAACAGTACTTCATTACCGGAGGTGCTGAGGAAATGAATCAGAAGTCATTAGTGAAGAGCTCTCAGTTCATCCCTTCTTCAGGAAGAAGTAGCTCTTCCAGGTATTCTTAATGGAAATTGTTCTTATAACATTGCTTCAATGTCAGAAGTAGAAGCTGAATTGTTTCTCAAGAAGCATTATCTTGCCACAGTAGACATCAGTAAATACAGGTGTATCTAACTTTTTGGTCAAGGAAGGGAGTTTTTAGTTGATTCAATTCCCTTTTTTTCAAGTTATTGGCTGCTGCTGTTTGCTTTAATTATCTTTTAATGAAAAAACAAATATGACAATATGCTGTACTGATGAACACAGTAAAAAAGATTCTTAACTGCTTATAGTCAAATTCGTTCAAATTTCGTGGGATGAAGTCACTTGTATCACTTTAACGGTAACTGCTGTGATTAGTAATTGGTACATTAACCGCTCACGGTTTTCATTTAAAACCCTGTGGCTTTGTCGTGCCTGGACAGTGGAGGGGAGAGACGAGGGCAGGTAGCGGGGCGACCGCCGGCTTCAGGCGAGCAGAGAGCCACCGTCTGTCTCTGCGCTTGCTGGGGGTGATTTTATTCTTATAGGAGCAAAACGATTGCCCCAAGCTGGCAGGCTGCTGGGTGGTGGTGCTAGTCACCGGGTGGCAATGCGACGTGCAGGCGCACCGCATGAGCCGGCTCTCCAGCCCCGGGGAGGCTGCTCAGAGCATCCTCATCCCCCCCGCCCTCGCCGCTGGGGACAGAGCTGTTTTCTGAGGACCCGACTGTGGTGTTGAGCCTGAGATCTCTGCTGTAAAAGGAGGTGGGTGGTTAGCGGCTGGCGACGTGAAGCTGTGCTCAGTGCCTCTGGCTCCGTCACTGATCCAGGGTCCGGCAGGAAAACAGACAAGGGGCACAAATCTGGTTGGGTAAGATGGTATGTGGCACACCCTCACCTCCCTGCCCAAAAGCAAGGGGTTCCTCAGGCACAAACCAAGCCCCCTTCCCAAGCGGTTCAGGCCTTGTGGCCCCCTGACCTTTCCCTACGAACACAATGCTGCGACATGTGGTTGTGCAGGAAATTTTGCTGAAGTTGGCTGATGACAGGCTAGCAGCGCATCCTTGCCATAAACTCATGGTTCTGGGGAACCAGGCTGAAAATGCTCAGGAGAAGGAGGTGCTCTGAGTACCTCAGGCAGAATCTTCCCCGTGCTGTAGACGAGGGAGTCTGTCGTTGTTTAACCCCAGCCGGCAACTCAGCACCACGCAGCCGCTCGCTCACTTCCCCCCACCCAGTGGGATGGGAAGAGAATCAGGAAAAAAAAAGTAAAAACTCGTGGCTTTAGATAAGAACAGTTTTATAGGACAGAAAGGAAGAAAATAATAATGATAATAATAATAAAATGACAGTAGTAATAACAAAAGAATTGGAACACACAAAACAAGCGATGCACAATGCAATTGCTCACCAATCGCCAACCGATGCCCAGCCAGTTCCCGAGCAGCAATCTGCCACCCTGGCCAACTCCCTGCTGTTTATATGCTGGGCATGACGTCCCATGGTATGGAATACCCCGTTGGCCAGGTTGGGTCAGCTGTCACGGCTGTCTCCCCTCCCAGCTTTCCTGCGCCCCTCCAGCCTTCTTGCTGGCTGGGCATGAGAAGCTGGAAAGTCCTTGACTTAGTCTAAACATGACTTAGAAACAAATGAAACCATCAGGGTGTTATCAACATATTAAACCAAACCAAATCACTATACCAGCTACTAGGAAGACAATTAACTCTATCCCAGCTGAAACCAGGACAGAGTTAGATGCCTGCAAAGAGTGTACTGTTGTGTCTGAGCACTGCTTTGGCATCTCTCTGCATGCCGGCGCTCCTGCCTTGACAGGATGATGCTGTCATTTGCTAATAGCAGCATCCAGTCTGTGCCTTACACAACAATCTGTTTACTTTAGCTTTTGTCATGAGAAGACAACAGTAAGTCGCTTGCCTATGAACGTCTGTTTGCAGGAAGGTCAGCGGGGTGTAGTTTCAAAACAGGGATTGTTCCAGGAGTATGTGTTTCATTTGCAGTAATCTTATAGCTGATTACTTCTCAGGAAAACTTTCATCCCATTCAGAGAGACTTTCTGCTTAGGCCAAATGTGGCAATGACATCGAGCTTCCCCTTTGACTGTTTCCAACAGCGACTAACACATTCTTAATGCTAGTATTTGTTTTGATTTGCCGAGTGACTTCAGTTACCGGTGTCTATAAGTTTTCATGCACCAACAGCGCAAGGACTCTGCTCTAACGTTACACTCAGGAAGGAGCAGTTCCCCGGCAGAACTTATCTGTTTCTCTCCCTTTTATATTGGATGCAAATGCATGCATCCATGTTGATGGCCTGAGGTCACTAATCACAGAAACCTTGGTCTGGAAGAGACCTTAGGAGCCTAGGCACTGGAGGGATATGCTGTGGCCATCGCCAACCCCTCTGTGCCCTTCCCCGGTCCCCTCCTCTCCCTCCCAACTTCTTATTGATGGGTTGAGAAGCTGGAGGAAAGGATGAGTGGGAATACAACAGCATCACGCATGAGATGGGTGCTCAGGAGATCTCCTCTGCCTCCAACAGCCTTCTTGCTGGGGGAGGTCGCTTGTCACTGCGCTCCTCGGTGAGGGGGGCCGCTCCCGCCAGCCAAAACCATTTGGGACATGGCACGGAATCTGCTTTGCCAATTATAAAAGTATCTGTTGTCCTGCTGTGGTGGTGACCTCAGCTCTATGTGCAAATGTACCGTGGATGTCCTGGAATACCAAGTACCATAAATAAGTAGAATTTTTGAAAGGAATTTGGAGATGATGTAGATTCCTCAAGCTGCTTCTGGCAGAGCGCTTCCTGGAATTGGTAATGAAATCAGTCATTTTGCAACACTCTCCGGTTTAATGCATACAGTCTTGTGGTGGCAGCTTTTAAAAGCTGTTTGTCTCATTAAAGTTCAGTTAACTCATTTCTGAAATTAGAAACTTTTATGATTAATGACTTGTGGTGGTTTGCTTTAGAGAAGATGCCTGCTAATCAGGTTTGGTTTTTTTTCCAAAATCACTTCTGAGACTTGTATTATTGCCTTAGTTATGACACAGTGACAGTGATACTTGGTACTTCAAGAAAAATAATTGGTAATGATGCAACTCGTGCCTACAAGAACTGTGTCTGAGGAGCAATTGAAAGCTACATGGCTGTGATAACAAAACACAAGTAGAATGATTTTTGGTGAATTTTCCAGCTTTAGCGCAGAAACTCTTGTTCATATTAATGGAGATCTGCCAGGCTAAAAGGCTTACGATCAGGACTACAAAGAATAGGTCACATTCATCTTGACTTGCTTTCTTTAACCTTTGTTAGTGCCTCTGAACTGCGCTGACATGTAATTAACATAGGTGCTAACCTTTTCATCGTGCACATGCTCACAACTGGAATTGCGAGTCAGAAATACCAGTTTCTCAAACAATTATTTCCAGACACACACAAGCGAGGATGACAGCGCTGGGGTTGCTATCACTGAAAGGGCACCCGGATCGCAGCTCCCTGTGTTTTCACAGCACAGATGCTGGAGTGTGGATGCAGCGTTCAGATCATGGTGACATCTCTTCTCCTCCCCGAGTCCAAGGAGAGCATGTAAGGGATTAATCCTGCGTTTTACAACATCTCACACCAACTGAGAAATGCTGTGACCGATTCTGATGATGTCCCCGAAGGGTCCATGCTCTATGGTTTTCAGCTTTTATTTCCAGTGGAATTCCAAAGTCTTCGTCTTGTGACCGGCCCCTGCAGTGGTTAGGGTGGAAGGCGCGAGAGCAGCTGCCCGTGCAGGACGGCTGCGGCCGCAGCCCTGGGCCGTGCCCCACGGCCGGCCCGTTGCCCGAGGAGCGATCCCGGCTCGCTCCTCAGCCCTGCGCCTGCCAAAGCCCAGGGGGTCCCTCCTCGGGGCCAAACCGCCCCAAATGCATTTCTTGGGTGAGAAGTCATGTTCATCGCTCTCTCGAACCTCAGAAGTAAGCAGCCAAGTCCTGTTCACAGAAGATATTTACCTCTTGTGGGAGGCAGCGATTCCTTTGCTAAAAAAATAAAAGACAAAATCCTGTCAGAGCCTGGATCTCTAAGATTAGTACTTTCTAAGAGGAAAATGTTTTCTTTGCTTCCCCTCCACTCCTTTTGTGTAATTTTTCCCCTGTTACGTATCTCCCAGTTTGTCGTGATTCCCTACTTTGAAGCTAGTTATGTCAGGCCATTCCTCTTTGTATATTATAGTGAGATTTTTATGCAATACTTAATTCCGTTATCTTTAAAATGACAGACTTGGCCCGTGCAGTCATACTCCACACCTCTCCTCTCCCTTTGAAAAAGAATCCTACGAGTGTACTAAAGTAAGAAGTGTTTATAGAGTGACTCCGTGAGTATAAATAGCTCGCAAGAAAGAGCAGCACCTGCCATCTTTGATATGTCTTGCACTTCCCACAAATCACTCGTGCACGCTGGGTTTGATCACAGCTATTGTTTGTGCTAAGCTTCCTCCTACTCCTATAATCCTCCTATTTAAATGGATGGGATATTCTGCATATGGTAAGGATTTTGGGGATATAAATCGCAGCCAAGTATTTTGTGGACATGACATGGTGCATGTGTGTGTGTTCTGCCAAGGGCAGAGAAATGGAAATGTCGACAAGTACCACACTTTAAATGGAAAGGATATGGCTCTTTTGAAAGTGCCTCGAGTCACGTACTTTGACTCTTACTGCTTCTTTGAAGGAGTTGCTGTCGCTTTCCAAATATAGCAGCTCTGGGTTTGTGTGCATGTCTGATAGGATCTGTGGCTTTTGGTAGGCTGGTGGGTGCTGGGCTATTGCCCCGTTAGCCTGGGGCGGTCTTGGGCGCGTCAGCCTCCCCGTGTCCCGCTGCCCGACGTGTGCCTGCCCAAAGAATGGCAGCGTGCTTTGTCACCAACTCAGGTGTCCCCATATCCATTACTGAGAGAGTCAAGAGTCAGGGCTTTGCGTCCCTCGAGGACTGTACCTGAGGCAGTTCAGTCCCAATCGCACCTCTACTGCTGGCGGTGGCTTTGCAAAAGGGACGGCTTCCTCCATCGGCTGCCTGCCCGCGCAGCCTCTCTCGCACCACCGTGATGTTTTCTCCTACCATGCTTCCTGCAGGAGGGACTCCAAGCAGAGCATGTCCCAGTCCTTCGTGCTTCACGTCAGTGGAGGGCATGCCCCGTGATTACAATTGGCTGAAACCGGAACGGCCCTTAATGTGCAGGATTAGACAAGGAAGAAGAAAAAAACCAAAAAAATCATTTTTTAACTTGAGCGCGTCTGACAGCGTGAGGCTGTGCAGGGGAGCTACGGCCAGCGACAGCAGCACCCTGAGAAGCAGTGATCAGTCGGGGTGTCCCAGGAGGAAAGTGCCTGCTGCTAACGATGCCAGAGGCCCTGTCACTGATGGCCTCTCAGATGGTGTTACAGGCGTCTGCTGCAGAGAACGTGCTGTAAAAGAGGGGTGCACAGCGATCAGAAGCGTCAGAGTCAGTGCTTTCTATGCAAACCCTCACGGACAGGACTGTGCAAAGCTCTTTCCCTCCAAGCAGCTCCCCTGCACTCAGGGCATGACTTGAAGAGCAAAGCACTGAGCAGGCCGTAGGGTAGGGGTGGTAAGCAGCTGTATTTAATAAAGCTGTGTGTCCAGAATGTCCTGATCGCTCATTACAAACATCTAGTTTAATTTTTTCCTTTTTTTCTCAAAGAAAATCCCAGCAGTGCTACCAGTTGTATTAGTTGTACAGAATAGGCTCAGTAGGATCTCCTAGCCTGGGAACTGGGTGCAATCCCTTCTCACAGAATTCTTCTTTCCACCTCATTTCTTTGGTGGAGATGAAGATGTTAGTTTTCCTCATGTCGAGCCAGTAACACAAAGCAGAGAGGAGTTATACTTTTCAATTCAGTTGTTTTTCTCTCTTAAATAAAATCCGCTCTTTCTGTAAGTTCCTTCTGTAACTTCAGGTTTATGGGCATGAATTTTCACTTTCAAAAGAAGTGACCATATTCTCTAACACTGAATAAAACTCTAAATAGTATTGTTCTGGCCTCTGACATTTCCTGAAGACATTTGCTTTCTTTGGCTGTAACGCTATTTTTTTGTTTTTTTTCTTTTTAGAATATACCACCTACTTCTTTTGTATATATTTTAATCTCCTTCAGTCTTATGAAGCCAATAGATGGCCAAAAAAGAAGATGCCATGGTTTTGCTATGCCTTTTAAAAAAAGCTTAAATGTGTGGTTGTATGTATTTGTGTGCTTTGCAAAACAAAAAAAAGCCAAGTTGCTACTTTAGGATCTACGAAGACGTGAGTTTAACTGTTGACATGATATATTCAGATCATTTGGCATTCGGTTGGCAGCCTGTTCTGAGAAGCATAGATTTTATTGAACACGCTGTTTGAGCATACCACTGCTTCTCTATTGTCGTGTTTCCCTTCAGACACAGCCAAGGTCATTTTTATATGCCATTGCCTGTAACTGCTGAAAGGAGGGACATAGGTAGGGGTTACCCACCCTAGTTAATGTCGTCTGCTGTACCCAATGTGGCTTCGTTTTCCCTCAAGCTTGAAACTGCACCGCACAAGCCTGCTTAAAAACTGCTCATGCTGCGAGGGTTTTCCTGGTCTTTCGATGTTTAATCAGACCTTGAAACCCTCCCCTTTCTGTGGGACAATATTCTGGCTGACCGAGGCTTTTCTACCAGTTTCTGCAAGGTCTTAAGGAGGATCCGGATCGTTCCTCCAGCTGAAAATGTGCTTGACCATTTGTGGTGGTGTCATTAGGCCGAGGCAGCGAAGGCGAGGCGAGGGGCTGCGGCACGCGGAGCAGTTGGCTGGTGGGGCGGGCGCTGGGGGCACGGCTCCCGGCGGGGGCACTGGGAGGGAAGGTAATGCCGGTGGCTATTTAAATCTGCAGCAGATGTGTCGATCTGCCTGTGACGTTCCTCAAGATGGCTCGGGGAGCCTGGAGTTTGTAAACGATTCTTCTTCTGACTCCTGCTAATTTTAGCCTTGGGTGTTTACAAACAGAGCAGCACTTGTCTCTGCTCCTGATCCAGAAGGATTTCAGCCCCATCCCTGCTGGCATATTCCCTAGAGAAAAAAACAAAAAGGGATACAAAATAGCGATAGCTATTAAAAGATGCTGAGGGAGCATTCAGATTGGAGGCGCAGAAAGCCAAATCTTGTGGCTATAAATAATGTATCTGCAGATATCATAGTGTCACCAGTAAGTAGGAAGGATATACACCTAGGAATAATTTTGGAGGAGAGAAATGGGGAACAAGGAGCTGAGCCTGAAAGCACCGCTTCTTAGTGGTGCTCCAAGGCGGTATCTAGCAATGGCTCAGGAAAAGGCCAAAGCAGAATTGCATGGCAAGAAATACTCAAGTTGTAGTGACATTTGACAGCTGTCACCAGCACTGAGCCCTGGTGCAGTCCCGCCTCAACCAAAATGCCAGGTGTTGGTGCATACCAGTTGCTGCATACGACATTCCTGACCTGAATGCACCATTTAGCTACTGCTTTGAAATGAGCCAAGAGCAAAAAGTAAAAAAAATTCAATTATGTCAATACAGTTCACGTGGAGCTTTAGAAAGAGATTTTAAACACAAACCAGTTAAAATTCTTTCCCTTTCAGAGCTATGACCTCCAAAGGTAGTTCTTTGCACGGGGAATACCTGCTAAAGTGTTTGTGGTTTTCTACAAAGGATGAGCAGGCAGAATCCTCCTGGGTTGGCAAGGCAAGGACCTGCACTCGATGCCAGTTTGAAGGAGAAAGGCTGTAGCTACATATTCTGCCTTGAACAAATCCAAATCCCACAACTTACTTAAGTCTGCTTTGTAAAAAAAAAAGTCTCCAGGTCATGCAATACTTGACTTTCAGAGCTAAAGCTTTGCTTCTCCTCAAAGATCAAGCTAGCTGCTAGGCCACTGTCACAGCCAGCCACCTTGTGCAGCGGGATTTTAATGGGTCATGAGGACTCAGGCAAATCTATAAAAACAAAAGGGAAAAGTCTTTCTCTTTTCTTTGCCTGTGCTCACCAATGGCACTGGGCATGTCATTCAGATGAAAATTTGGATGACACATGAGTAATACTAGCTGCTGTCTGATTAAGACATGTGAGAGGTTTATCAGGTAGCTACAAGCTCAGCTCAGCTGGAAATGAACAGGAAGCCTCGGAGCTGCATGGCACGGCCATAGTGCCGTGACCAGAGGAAACAGGAGAAACGGTGCGTAGGTGCTCCGTGTAATATAGGTGAGCTTCATCTTCTGGTCCTGGATGAGCGCTGAACCTAGCTCTTGTCTTAGTGAAGGAAATGCTGGAAAAATTCCAACAGATGCAGCTTAAAATTGCTGCAAGTTGAAGAGAACTGAGGCATCTGGGATGAACTGCACAGAGCTTTAAAGGAGAAGACGATTTCATTCAGGAAAGGAATAGGAAGTAGTAGAGAGGTAATAGGTTCATGACAGAGGAAAGCAACTTATTTTGTGGCTATACAATTCTAGTACTGCTTGTGCATAGAAGCATGTTCAAATTAACAGGAAATATCTTGCCTTATACACTGAAGGCTTCTTGTAACCCTTAGAACTTTCTTTTAAGATGAGTTTCTTGAACTAATTTAATCTCTTTCCGTTTTTCCTTTAAGGATCGACTCTGAACTTTAAGCATAACTGTTTTTTTAGATTTCTTTGAGCCCCAAAATAGGTCTGAGAAGCTAATCATTACGTTCCTTTCTCTGTCTCTCAGCCTTGTAAAAATCAAACACTGATTAATTTTTACCATGCTTTAGGAAAAAGTCAGGCATGAAAAAATGTTATCCTATGATATCATTGCATATGCAAGCCTGCAATAATGTTAGAGCTCTACTTGGCAAGTTTCCTTTCAAATATTGCTCTGTGTTCTTTTTCCTCCTGTTGCTCTATTACACCAACTCTGGTGTAACTCCAGGGAAGGCTCAGATCAATCACATAATGCTCATCACTGTCCTTGCCTGCCTATTATAGAGGTAGCCCAAGGTTTCTAATAGCAGGTCTCCCACTGCTCTGAGACTTTATGTCCATCTGGGTTTGCCTCTGGATTTCAGGCCAGGTGTCATTTACATTCTGCCTTCCCAGCCTCTTCTTCAAATACTGTTTTCTCTCAGCTCCACAAAGGCCGGAGTGAGATCAGCCGACACTGCCAGTCTGCAGCTTGACGGAGTCAAACATCAAAGCTCCTGTTCCAGCTCAACTTCAAAACCTTTCAAGTTTTAAGACTTAACCAAGTAGCAGAAAGAGTTGTAAGGGGAAAGCTGTGATCTGCAGGGTGGTGGGCTCTGTGAAGGAGTGCATTTTCCTCTTACTTTACACATGAAAAAGTAGAGAGCTATAGCCATAGCTTGATTTGTGCTTCTTGTTACTACGTTCATGAGGGGTGTGGGACCACCTTCACCCTTTGACTTGTGCTATGAATAGCAGAAGAACCGCTCCCGGGTCTTTCATCTTTATGCCCTCTATAACAAACCTTTCACAGGGCATTGGAGAAGGACCCTTGGGCAAAAACCTGTTTTGACATCAAAGCACCTGGTTTCGGTCAGGATACCGAATGCTTCCCCCTTTTTTTTCCACTCCACCTGCAAAAGTTCAGTCTGCAGGTGTCTAACAAAAGCTATGGAGTAACAACTTTCTTTAAAGAGAGTATGTTCCCCGCTGCCTCCCCTGGAAAGGAAACAAACTGCCAGTCATTGCTGCCAGGTCCTAACTTCACCCGCTTTGTGCGTGCGTACGCGTTCGTGCAAACTGAAGGGCTGGGTGAGGTGAAGGTAAGGGGTGCAGCTGCAGCTCTAACTGCTCGGCTGGCATCTTCAGTTTACGGCTGTTCTCACCGGCTTCTGGCTGGCAACAGTAAAATGAAGAGACTTCATACAAACCCTCATGTCTTTTCATTTACCTGTGAAAGCACAAATTAGAAATAAGGAATCAGTTCAGGGTCATGAAGCTCAGGTTGTTTGTCTCCTTCTCAAGGCTAGCGTGCAGGTAGTGCTTCTACGATATGCCTTAAACCGTGCAGTGCTTCAGCCTCTGCTGCCAGTGCTGGCTTTACATCAAAGTGCTAGAAAGCACTCAGGGCCCCTTTATTGCATTCTCCCATTGCAACATTGCCACCTCATGTACCTGCAAACCTGTGTCCTTCATGGTTCCAGTGTCACTCAGTTTTAGTGTGCTGGTGATAAATGGTTATTGGATGTATAGAGGCTCTGGTGTCAGATAGATGTTGCTGGTGCAAAGGAGATGAGATTTCTTAAACAGTTGCATTTCACCAAACTTGAGGAGAGGGGCAACCTCAAAAGAAGGCACGCTGCCAAGCAAACATCTATTAGAGGTAATCTGGGCAGGATTTTGAGATGGAAAACTTCTCTGGTAGGTCTACTCAGACTTTCCAGGCTTAATAAAAATCTGTGTAAACATTTCTGCTAAATGAAGATTTCAAGTGGTAATTCATAAATTGTGTTAAATACTGTCAGTGATTCCCATGAATATATTGCATTTGCCATGTGGTATTTGTGTAACCACCAGCATCCCCCAAACACATCTTGCCAAAATTCACTTAATTCAGAACTTCATGGTATATTTCAGGATGGTTTAGTTTCAGTAAATCCGGGACTTAAAGCCAAGGTCTGCTGTGAGCCTTTAAAAGATTTGTTCGCTGAGATTGCGTGCGAGGTATAGTCTTTGTACATTAAACCACTACTTTGTAGGCTTTTCTAGAGCTGTAAGAAGAATTTATTTTGTTTTTACTGAGACACTGAAACTAATACCATACTCTGTTACAGAAATGCCTACCTTTGTAAACTGTGATCAGTCTAGCTTAGCAAATGTACTGAAATGCAGAGAGAAAAGACCTTCAAGACTCGTCTATTTTAGACTTTCAATAGTCTAGAAGACTTTGATCTCCAGTGCTAAAGGCCTCACATCCGTGTGGTGCTTGGTCCAGCAGCCTCGATCAGGATTTGCTTTGCAGTTCGCAAAGCTTGATTAGCCAGAGGGATCATTGCATAGCAATGTGAGATGCTCCATTTCCCAGGTGCTGAGCACATTCTCCAGCCTAGAGAAGCAACCAGAGAGCCAGGGTTGCAGCACAGAATGCTTAATGTCCATTAATTTTAATTGACATGATTCATAGTAAATAGGTGAGAGATTCGCTACGTGTATTGGGTTTGCATGGCAAGGTTTTGGTAGCGGCGGGGGGCTACAGGGGTGGCTTCTGTGAGAAGCTGCTAGAAGCTTCCCCCATGTCCGACAGAGCCAGTGCCAGCCGGCTCCAA
>JAVKLA010000039.1:16663479-16689094 GCA_034782735.1 Sagittarius serpentarius | reverse complement strand
CTTGCATCTCTATGTAGTTCCCTGGTACTGGCCACAATGTTTGTTCAAGTAGCTTAGGCTGGATTTACTTCCACACATTGTCAATGTGCTGTCAAATTGCTTATGTAGAAACATTTTTTTTCTTTGGATTTTACATCTGCTGTGAATTTCAGTACAGCTATCTTTTATGTTCGGTAGACATACAAATTTCATATGTTGCTTTTATATCTCAATCTGCCCAAGCTGTGCTATAGTCCTGCCTTGGAAATGTTAAATTTTTTAATTGCAATTATACACGGGGCTCCAAACTGCTGTCACTTATATTTTGTTCCTTCGAGAGCTGCAAGAGAGTAAGAAACTATGATGGAGCCAATTGCCACTGCAAGCCGTTGTCACTTCTTATGGGGTGCAGAGCTGGAATACCTGAACCGTGGAAGTCTCTTTTCTAGTGAAATAACGATGTGGTGGTTTTTTGGGGAGCTATGCTGTTGGTGGGAATTGCAGGCGTATCCATCTCCTGGGGGAATCATGATTTGTAATTGTTTGAGACCATCATGTAGTGCAGTTGCTCCCTCCTACCCCCTGCTGCAGATGTTGAAGTAATATTTCTTCTGACTGTAAACAGGAGAAAGGTCTCTTCAACCATACTGGTGTACAGTCAGTGCAGGTTTGTCACGTGCATGCCAGTGACTGAACGTTCAGAGCCTGCCAAAAATAGCTAACTCTTTTCAAGTGATTGGGCGAGGAGAACTGGAACGACTTTCATTTGGTGCGCCTCTTTCCTCTTCTTCCCCCTCTGCCCCTCGTTTGCTTTCTGAAGAAAGGATGTTGGGGTTTTTTATTTATTTTGGTGGAAGTCAATAAAAGGTGGAAAAAGTGAAATAAGTCAAAAGGGATCAAATAGCAAGTCTCTTCTTGATCACCTAACGGGAAGGCTACAGCAGCAGAAAGGCCGTGATGCCAGTCCCAGGAGCTGAGAAAAGATTTCTGGGATGAAGTGTGACCTGTTTCGGTTCCACTCCAGTGTTGGGGTACTTCCTGGCCAGGGAGGCCGATAAAGCAGTAAGTCTATTTTAATGTCGGAGTTTGGTTGGTATCTGGCCCGTTAAGCTTACAGTCTTGTGTTACTTGGCCACTGGGAAGCTGCATCTTTGGTTTCTTTGGCTGGAAGAAGAGGGGTTTGGGTTTTTTGTTTGTTTGTTTTGCAGCTGGTTGTTTTCTTTTTCAAAATAGCAGTGCAGAAACCAGTTTTCAAGTTTTGTTTTTATAATTGTGTCTTTGAGAGGAATTTCTATCAGGTGATTTCTGAGATGTTGGGAGTAACAAACTGGTATAAATAATACTCTTTTCATATGGGGTATCCAAGTAGTAGGCGATGGAAAGCAGTGAAAGCCTTGTGGATATTCATGTAGTAACTCATACACGAGGAGAGAACAGCACAGAAGATAGGAGGAAGGTGAAATTGTACTTTGTCCTAGTAGTGCGTTTAAGAACAGTAAACATTCTTGTTCAGGCCACTTAAGTGGCAGCTGTGAAAATTGTCAGTTCTGTTTCATGGCAACTTTCAGGGTTTAAACATTTATATTTCTTCCTCCATTGGGACATAAGCAAAACTTTGAAACCACTCAGGAAAAAGAGGCATACCGGAATTATTTTAAGCAAAAAGACCTGTCAGGTTTTCCGTCTGTGTCCTTGTTCCACCCTTGATCTGATAAGCCCTCCAGTCAAAACTGGGATGTTTTTGCAAGACTTTTGAGTATGATCAGAAAAATTGGTTAGGCATTTCTGAACAATGGTTAGGAGTAGATTTTGGAATAGAAGTTAAAAAATAAAAAAAGCACAATTTCAAGTCAGTGGTGTGGAGGATGGCAGGAAGCTTTGTAGTGAGGCAGGGAGGTTTTGTATATTTGCCTTTTGGACTGGAAGTGTCTTGTTCTTATTTCACTGCGCGTTGTATGGTGAAGGATGGACTTTCAATTGCTTTACGATTTGTGGAAAGAGTAAGAGCTGCTGGGATGAGAATGCAAGGGGGGGAGAAAGTGTGATGGAGTGGCAGGAGAAAGCAAATCCTGTGAAACTGAATGATAGAAAATTAGCTTTGAAAAGGCTCTGGAGAGCACGAGGAAGCTGAAAAATGTAATGGAAGAGGGGATATTACGGGCATAATTTATCACTGTTTCTGGGAGTGTAATAATAGCCTGGCTATGTATTTTCTCCCTGCAGCGTGGATTGATGAAGACCAGAAAAGAAGCGATGGGGTAGCTGAGGCAGGAAGTGTTCAGCGGGAGGTGTTTCAGGGGAGCCTGGGTCAAGGCAGAGCCCAAGTCAGCAGTGACAGAGATGCAGGTGGAGAAGCACAAGGAGGAAAAGGAGCTTATGAATTTGCTGCAACTCCAGGGCTTTTCATAACAGGACCACAGATAT
Source organism: Sagittarius serpentarius (assembly GCA_034782735.1). NCBI lineage: Eukaryota > Metazoa > Chordata > Aves > Accipitriformes > Sagittariidae > Sagittarius > Sagittarius serpentarius. The sequence continues at coordinate 16,686,691 of JAVKLA010000039.1, read as the reverse complement.
GGGTTTATCATCACTGTTGGCAGGAGCTGGCAAAACTATTAGCATTTGAGCCTCTGAAGCTGTTGCAAGTACTGAGCAGATAAAGAGAAATACCTTTGCATACCAGGTTAACTTGCTGAGTTGATTGTCTAAGTAGGTTTTCTACCAGTTGGGTGTTTTGCAGATTGTCAAAAAAGCACCCAAATTCTAAAGTGGCAGGAGAGGCTGAACTTCCAATCAAGAGGGAGAACTGGGTGTACAAATTAAAAAAACAAATTTAAAAAAAAACCCCAAAATGTTAAATAGCTACATTGAATATAGAAGGGAGATCCAGCTCTGTGTGGTGGGTAGTGGTCTGGTCAGTCAGAGCTCAAGGATCTAAAAAATCTTCTGTCATCTAGTCTGATTTTTCACCTTTTCAATGTACTAAACTGGGAGTATCTTTGTGTTGCTTATTAAAATGTGTCCTACGTGTATTGATTCAAACACCCAAGAAAGAAAGTATTTGTTTAAATGAAGTCTTCAAATCATCCTCCTTCTATGCTTGGGTTTCTTAGAGTCTGACTCTGCATTTACCATTTAAAAAAAAAAAAAATCAATCTCTATTCCAGACTTGCACCAGGTTGAGACAGGTGCTACTCTAATAATGAGTTCTGTGAAAGCCCACATGTTGCACCACTGTCAGTCAGCTTTGTGACCCCCAGAAGTGAAGTCTGGAATCACTACTTGATTTACTTTTTTTTTGTTTTGTTTTTTTTAAACTAGGGAATTCTGTCACAGAGAGGATGAATACATTTACTGGTGTGTTGAAGGTAATGTGGGGGACATGCAAATTTCCACTGAATGCAAAGTATGCGTTTCTACCAGACTTACCTGAGTAATTATCAGATATAAGTATTTGGGATTTGGAGGCCAAATCTTGCTTTCACTGATAAAGCAGCTTGAAAGAAAATTGAGGCACTTGTATTTTCTAATGGCATAAACTGGGTTAACTTCTGTAGTAGCATTGAAAGCGAAGAATTCCCAACAGCCATGGCTTTGAAACTCCTAGCAGTAATACCAGGCTGTAGTGAAAGTCCACAGACTTGACAACCTAAAACACTGCAAAAAAACCTTGACTATCTGTCCTGCAAGGTGCCGAGCATCTCTAACTTTTCGTTTACCTGGAAACCAAGTGCTTTTGTTTGAGCCCCGTATCAGTGAACGTCACGTATTCCTGTCGTGTCATGTTCCCCCTATCGCAAATTCTTACATTAAATGTATTTCAGAAGGAGCACTTGAGTGTGTATGAGGAAGACTGAGTGACTGACAAAAGGCTTATAAAAGAAATCAACAAAACGTAGCACACTTTCATACCTCTCATTCAAATGCGTATGAATGAGCTGTTTGTCAACATAGTACCTCTGTCACTAAGAGAAGATAATGCATTACTCTTCTTTCATAAAGTCATTAAAATTCTTGCTGTTAATTCATCAGCAAATTATTACACACAATGTGAAACACCTTATTCCTTTACATATCTTGGCTTAGAGTGCTTTGGCCTCCTCAGTAGGGTCTTTAATTACTGTTTTTATTACTGCTTTAAACATTTTAAGCTATCACTGTGCATAGGACATGTGCTTGAATAACTTTACAAGTAAGACACTTTGATAGCTCATCTGTGTTTATTTGGGTGACACCTTATAAAGAACAGAACTTGTCTTGTCAGGTTAGATTGAAACATGTTTGCGCTGCTCAGTATCAGTCTTGCTGAGTAATAACCTCAGCGGGAGCGTGATATGCTTTGCATTTCATGGTGCTGACCACTCTTGTGATGAATATTTTAAATGTTTGGTCCCTTTTTCTTTTTTTTTTTTTTCCCTTAGAAAAAGTAGTATTTTTGTGTTGAATCGACGTTGTGTTTTAAAACAACCCCGAAGATGGCTAGAATAAACTGTAAATTTTGATTGAGGCTTGATTCTGCAATATGGGATTTGTGCGTGTAGGACGAATTGCCACGGTAGTTCCAGCAATTTTAATAGAGACTGAAGTATATAAGACAAATAGGTTTGGCTCCTGAAATCCAGTCTTGCAAATCAGCAGAAAACCTTGTTGGTGAATAAAAGGTAGCAGAATCCTGTGTTTAGTTTGCATCTTCAAAGGTGGCCTGGAAGATGCTGCAACTGAAAGAGCGTGACGTGAAATTTTACAGTGTACTAGGCTGGATGGCCTTGGAGGCAGCTGCTGCTTCTCCACTTCCACTGTGTTACGGTAGTTTCCGCTTCAGAATTTGTTTTGGGGAATTATGGTATCAAAATTCGGTCTCCTCCATTCTATTCATCTTTATCTCTTCCTTATTTCTGTTTTACCTCTGTCCACAAGCGCAAGGATTATTGACTCAAAGGACGTGAAGGATGGTTAATACCTTGATACCTATGGTGGGAATACAGAGTCTTTAAAAGGTGGTGGCATCCATTTTTGACCCTGTCTGTCTAATACCACCACAAAGTATGGAAGTGTTAGTTTTATGTGCATTTTCTAACTGGTATTCAGATTTGCGATATGCTATAGGATGTCTCTGTGGTTTACCACGTAGAGAGAATGGCTCATGCTTTATAAATTCAAGCTAATACTGCTTTGATTAGTGCAAGTTTATTGCCAGATAAACAAGATCTTTATATGGAACATGACTGTACTTGTAGGCTTAATACCCTGGCTGCACTGATATGAAAAATCAGTGGTTTGGCTGATGATTCGGCCCAGCTAACGTGGTGTCTTGGAGCACCAGGCAGTTTGAAGCTTACAATCGAGCTGTGGGATGAAACCAGATCTGCCTTTTGTTTTGAACTTTCAAGTCTCATAGCAATGAAGCAGGCTGCCCTAGTCTGCCCAGCTTTATTTTCCAAGATGTAATTATTCCTTGCTCACTGACTTGAGTAAATCAATTAAAACTCCGTGTGTGTGTAACAAGGCTTTGACGTAAGCTAATCGATCAGGATGTGCAGGCATATGAGAAAGGCGTGGGGCAGGTTTTAAAGTAGAAGACTGAAACTTCATGAACTTTCTTTTGATGTGGTGTGGTGGTAGCTAAGTTCCCATCTTTTGTAATAACAGGTCTTTCACTGGGTGCTGTGGTATTAAACACTCTTCTTTGCTTGTACTTAGGTTAGCCTTTTTTCAGCCTGTCCTATAGGAAACAGGTCACGTCTTGATCCTTTTCATCTGGGAGAGAGGTTAAGGGTACGTGTGAAGAGAACCTCAAATTGCAAAGGCTCATGGTTGTCCACCTCTTTCAGTAGGCTAATATGGTTCACTAATAATTCCCTGCGCCTCGGCTACCTCTGGAAACTGGTCCATATTTCCATTTCTCTGCCTCTCGTAAGGACCTCATAAATCATAAGGACCTACTTTTGATCAGCCTAAAGCATGGGAGGGTACAGCAAAAAGGGAGTGGGCACCTTGCCAGTCTTTCCTGCAAGGAAAAATTCTTCCCTAAGCCCCAAACCAGGCAATTGGTCCTACCCGTGGTGTCGTGACCCACAGCTCACACGGCACGTCTGCTGCTGTGCAGGGGAACGGCTGCTTGTACTGCCAGAGCAAGCACATGTGTGTGAGAAGAGGCAGGAGAATCAGCTTCTGTTAAGGACCCAGCCTTCTGGTTCGTCACTCCGTGATATTTTTAGAGCTGTAATAGTTTCTTGCTCTTGCTCCCCAGAAAGATAGTATCTTTGCTCAAGCTGCACGCAAGCTATTGGGAATTGATGAGTTGAGTTGTTTGTGACCCTGAATCTGAAGGGATGGTAGGTATCACTTGCTGCAAGCTCTTCCCTTTCAGGGCAGAGGGAGAGCTGATGAAAAGCAGTATTGCCAAACCTTATTTTTAGCTCCTGTCCTATGGGGATTTTGTTGTTGTTGTTTGTTTGACCCTTTAGGGTGTTTTTTAAATTTGGACTACTCCTGTCAGGGGTGTTCAGAACAGCATCGTGCTCTGTGGTTTTTTCTGTCCGTATTACTTCGTGGTCCAGCCCGGTTGGCTGAGTGCCCCGCGGCTGATGTATCTGTGCTGTTGATGCGACGGCCCCGCTGCTCTTGTTGCAAGGTATCTTGTAGAATAAGCACACCGCCTTGGGCAAAACTAATTTCTTGGTATTGATGTAGTTATTGCATTCTCTCCTCCAGCCCCTTGCAAATATTGCTGTTGTCACACTGACTCCATTTTATCGTCCTGCACAAAGCAGCTGAGGCGATTCTGTAATGTAGATGGCATATAGGTGTGGAGGGTGTCCTTGGTAGACTCGTCCTAGGGCTTGATGTGACACTTAACAATCTAGTGGGACTGCTAAGTCTGTTTGGTTTGGTGTTAATGTTCCCAGCATGCCTGCTTTGCTTGGTTAGGTGAGAGAACTTGCTTTCCACGAAACATCTGTAGTGCTCTCTGCAAGGTGCTTCTGTCACATGCTCGTTGAAAGTTTCTCCTGTTTACATTTGGCTTAAACTGCTTTTAGAAAAAATTCTTTGTTGATTGTGTGTCTATGCTCCTTTATTTTTTTCCTTCCCTTTAAGTTTTCCTCTTTCCCTCCTGGTTTTGTTCTTGCTCTGGGCCAGGGTCACTGTCAGATAAGCATGGGAAGTTGATGCAAATCCTGTGCCCACGGTGTGGACCAAGCTCTCTTGTCTTTGCTGCTGTTACTGTTAATGCCTTCTTCCGTCTCTTCCAGTCCCTTCCCTTGTCATACTGACAGCTGAATTGGAAACCAAGTGCAACTCTGCTCTAACAGTATTTTGCCCAAGGTGCTAACGATCGACTAAAACTGACTTAGATCATGATTTTAATTGGTTTGATTTTTGCCATTGGCTTTAGAAAAAAAAGGCTATTTTAGTCCCTCGTCATCCTTGGTTGATTTTATTAATCCATCTGTGGTTTTAAAAACCTCAAAGACTTTCAGCATGGAGGGGTAAATGTTTCAGAGTGAGGCTTACCCTGAAACGTTGGTGCACGTGTGGTATTTGGTTTCTAGTGGGCAACAATATTCCTGTTTGGTCATGCAGAAAATTGCCAATTGGAGGGGACATGACACCTATTGACTACTGTAAAAGGAAGTTTTTCATATGAGATTGGAGGCATTTAAATGCCATTTTTTAACTTTTGTTTCAGTTGTACTTCTCGTGGTATTTTTCTGTTTGGACTGCTGGTCCTTGCTTTTGGAACCAATGGAGGATTATTCAGCACCCGTAACTGCAGAGATGAGTGACGACACGTGTTTGTGATGTTTTGCTGTGGGACGAGAGTAGTCAGTTCGCTTTAATTTTTAATGCTTTGATTCTTTGGCAAACACCAGAGGTGTTGAAACTACTCACTCATGCAAGAAATAACTTATGCATGCATACAGGTTTGGTGCCTGAAGGCATTTTCACTGGTTGTACCTTCAGGCACGCAGCTTAAAGAGCGTAGGCTCCTTAGGCATACACATCCATACAGCGAAAGGACAGAGATACCCTTCTCTGAGGGTTCATATAAGCTTTCTTCAGTCTGTTACCACCTCCTGCCACCCCAGCCACAGTTCACTCTTCTCTTGGTTGGGCTGATATAACAAACTGTAGGTAACTTGAATACAAGTGAGAATTGTTTGAATATCAATACAACATCTTGAATAGCAGGTATTGAATTAAAAATGTGCAAGCAGCTTTGTCTTTCTGTCCATAAGGTCCAGTTGGGTGCAAACTTTGGCTGCCCCATGTCTGATGGCTTGAATGTCCCTATAGTTCTATATTGGTTTTGTTGAACTGTGGAGTTTAAGTTTGTATGAGATGTGATCAATAACAAAGGCAATTCAGGCAGTGGTTAATTTGAAGTTTTATGTCCTTAATTTCCATGAGCCATATTTATTCAATTACATTATCTGCTAATTGTATTTCTGAACAATTTCTTGCAGAGACCTGTAACTGTGTGTTCTTGATATGAAAGTTGCATTATTCTCTAGGGGAGGTAAGCAGTTAGTGACTTACTGAGCTCAGCTCTTGCTGTCTGCTCTTGGCCTCTGGGGTAAAACTTGAATTTTAGTGGGTAGAGCAGAACTTTTCTGTGTTTTTCTCTCCTTTGTGAAGGAGGTGCTTACTGGGAGGCTTTTCCTTGCAAATAGATAAATTGGTTGTGATTTTTTTTTTCTTTTTTTTGTCCCTACCTGAAGTTACTTAAAAAATGTGTTTTGCCAAGAACTTTTTTTTTATGCTATTTAAAAGGCACCAAAGGGAAATAGTTGTGATCCATACAGTCCATTATTAGAAGGCTCTTCTGAATCAGAAAACCATGTCTCTCTTGAAAATGTATTGCTACAAAACACAAATCCTGCTGGCTGGTCTGGACTTTGGATTTTAGAGGTGGGGGAGTTTGTGCTCTTCTGGCACGTGAAGAGCACCTTCTCTCACAGCCTCATCAAGAGGAGCAGCTTGTGGAGTGAGTACGAGTCCTTTCCAGAAGTGGTGATGAGGCCAAAGAAGGCTCTTGACTTCTTGTGATACTCATTGGCTGAAATGGAGGATGGGAGGCCTTGACTGGCACAGACAGGGCCTGTGAGCTGGTGTAAAATTCAGCCTTTAAATTAGAGTTTGACACCACAAAGTGCTGATGGCACTGAGGCTCCTGGGGCATCAGAGGCAGGACCCACTCCTCCACTAGAAGTTTATTTCTTTTTCCTGCATCAATATTTATGAATCTTGCCCTGCCACGCCCCAGGCAGCAGTGACCCAGCTTAAGGGTACTGGGTATTTGAGAGATGTGGGTGAGAATAAAATTGGGGTATGAAAGTGATGTTCAGGGCAGTTCACAGATCTGTTGCTGTGGTGTACAAAATGTTGTGTTGGGGTACTGCTGTGGGTATTGGGTATTCTGAGTAATTTTATTCACCTTCTTAATCACTAGGGGTTTGGTAACCATCAGAGGGAGGATGACGGGTGATAGTGAATGGTCCTCCGTGGCTGCAGCTTGGTCCAGGTTTGAGCTGGCCCTGCCATCCCCAATCTAAGGCAGCGTGGCCAGTACGTCTGGCCCAGGGCTCCACCTCTGGTGAAGGGGAGTTGTGCCCGGGTGCTGTTCAGTCCGTTTGTTTGGCGTGGAAAGCTTTCATCTCTGATCTTCTGTGGTTCATCCTTAATCCAAGTTAATGGGCTTTTTCAAGGAGGAACTGGGTAAATAGGCAGTGGTATACAGGGGGTATGGTAAGATGATTTATTGGTCCTCTCTGATCTGACGTAGTGATAATAAAAAAACCCTATGAAACTCTACATAACCTATCAGAAATGATGTTTTAAGGAGTACTTACCCAAAGCCCAAAAGATTATTGCACACTGTGCTTTCTGCCTGAGAACAACAGGTATGATGTAAATGAAATACTTCTGATCAGATTTATCTTTCAACTTTATCTTCATAAAGGTAAAGAGCTGGCCAGAGTAAGCTTATTGTAGTTGACTGTCATCCTAACTTCTAAGTTCCTAGCTTTTAAATGGCTGCCAAAATGGAACACCTGTACTTCTAAAGGTTTCTGTGCTTTTGTTTTTTATTTTTTTTAAACTGGGGACACACATGTTTCTATGGTCAGGGTACTTTCTGAGTCATTACATCCATATGTTGAATGAACAAATATTCTGTGCTCTGGTTTGGAGCAAAAGGGATGGTGGAGTGTACTCCTGCACTTGCAGAGCCACTAGATACTGAGAGTTGTCTTCAAAACCATTAAGTCCTTTTTTAGTGTAATACACGAGATGTGTGAAAGCTTTCCTTAGTTGAATAGTAGCTATTTAATATTTAATATTTCAGGGGTTTCTTCTTTGCTTCATGTGTATGGGCTCCACTGCAGTGCTTTCGCACTGAAAGTAGATCCCCAGAAGAGCAGATTTTTCCAAGCTGCTTAGCTAAGTAAATTCTTCTCATTAACAATAAGGTCTGCACAACCTGGTGCTTCTCATTTCAGTGGAAGAACTTTTCGATGACCATATGTGCCCTCAAACTGTCTTTATTCCTTATATTGGTGGTTATGCAAGGAGATGTATCTACATACCACTCCAACTGTTTATTTTTTGTTTGTGTTTTCATGTAGCAGTGTTGCTATTAAATAGTGAGATACTGATAAAACTTCTCAGCCGATCAGGATTAGCTGAACAAAATTTGTAGCTTGAGCACTGAGCAGGCAAGGCAATCTTGAAAGCAAAACGTCAGAGGAGAATTGTGCATTTAACTGCTGACATTCAGACGGGTAATACAGACTCAGGATTATACAGTTACCGCTCGTCATTCACTTTTGTTGTTGTTGTCATCTTTGTCTCCTGAAAACACTTCTAGGTGTCTTTCAAAACAGCGTCTCTCTGTCACTGAATATGTTTAGAAAAGCTTAGCTGCTGAAGAATCTTAGCATGAAATCTTAGCGCTTTTCGTTGGAAGGGAGAGATTAGTTTAGTATACCTTACAAAGGCACTTATTTTCTTTTCCAGTACCATCACATACTCATTATATCCTTCTCTGGGAAACAGTTTCCCTGTGAAGTTTGTATAATAGTTGTGGGGTTTTCTTTTGTCCTCAGGCTTTAGTGATCTAGTGCGTTTTACTTGTCCAAGTTTTTATTTATTTATTTTTTTTTGTTCCTGGTAAATATGCTCAGGCTAAATCCACAAGTCCTCAGTAATGCCTCTGTGATGGAGTTGCTGTGTAAATACACTGTGTTTACCTGGTTATTGGATGTTTCTTGCATGTGTGTAGTGCTTTTGACTATTAGGTGGTTGCAAGGAAAACAAACAGGGGAAGGAGAGTGTCTGGAGAAGAACTACTCTTCAGCAAATACCTGCGAGTTGTTAAATGACAGTGGTAAGACAGAAAATTGAGGAAGACCAAGAACCTGCAGATGTATAAACTGTTGTCTTTGACAGGAGACCCCCCTACACACAGAGCTTTCACTTTTTTTCCTGAGTAACTTTGTTCTTCCTACAAAATCAACATTTCTGTGGATTTTTTTGTTGCTTCCTACCAGTGAATTTGGATCTTGAAGAATGATCATGCTGGGAAAGGCCTACAAATGTACAGGACCTACCCAGACCCTGGGATGCTGAAGTACCCTCTGTAGAAAGGAGAATCTGCAATGCACACCAGGATGCTCTGCTTTTGTGACTCCAGCTGTGAATGGGCTGGCACATCTGCACGGCAGAACACGGCTCTGCAGAGTCACTGCCTCGGGACCTGGAGGCTGCGTGTCTGTCAGCTCGCTGCTGTGTCCTGTGGCTTAGCCCTTCCTCCGACTTGAATATACGGTTCCCATTTTGAGAGGAGCTGGTACTTGCCTGCAGCATTCTGCAGTGCGATGTGTGGTGCAGTGCAGATATACCCCTAAAGGTGCCAGGAAAACAAAGCCACACAGGTACTTTTGATCGTATTAAAGTAGAGAGATGCAGTTTAAAATTTCTACTCAAACCCTCCTACATCAAAATACCAAGTGTTTTAGCAGTGCATCAAACCTGCTGCTCAACAGGGTCTCTGTGTCTGTGACACCACTTGATAAGGGCGTCAATGGCTTTCTGGTCCTGCATATCATGTGCTGTCTTTGGTCCTCCGAACGCTCAAGAAAATAGAATAAAGAGAGGCTTTGGGGCAAGTAGACAGAGACAGGCACCTGGCACAAGGAAGGAGAGGGAAATGGCGCCTTGGGGAGGAAAGTCTCCAGCCATTCACTGCTTCACGGGTCCCATAGCAGCAGTGTCCTGAAGTTAATTTGGAGCTGGCTTTGCAGGCAGGCTGCTGCGCTGGGCATCGACACCAGCTTCCAGGTGGATTTGCGCACCCCAGCTGATCCCAAGATGTTCCTCTGGAATTTCTCAGGGATTTTCACACTGTCTTCCGACCTCCGGTTGAGAGGCTGTCATGGGTGTGAATGTCCTTGGTAGTCAGGAGAGCTCTAGAGCTGGTGCAGGCTGACCAAATCCAGACGCCTTCCCTGGACTTAATGGAGGTCCTTGGCTCCTGGAGCTGGAGCGTGGCTGGAAATGCCCGTGCCCTTGGTGTCTATGTGCTTTTCTGATCCATTATTTTCTCAGCTCACTCCCTGCTGACCCTTTTCTGTTCCTCAGGTCCTACCTCCTTGCTCCACAGCTGCCAGCCTTTCATCTCACCCCCTCAATGCCCTTCTTTCCTCCACAGGTGCTAACCATCCTTTCCCTAAAGTTGCCTATTGAATAACATAATTAGGTTAACTAAGAGCAATTGTCTCTAACCTGTATTTAGCTTGGAGTTTGCTTTCGCTTTGTCAGATCTGGTGAAGGGATTGTGTGCCAGACTTGTCCAATCTTTCCCAATAAATTAGTCGAATAAATGACATAGTTTTTTCTGTCCTTAAACCACTATGGCTGTAACAGTGCTGCACTTGTAAGCATCAATTTATTTGTCCACCTGGGCGCAGAACAGGCCCATGACTGATGCAATTCAGTGCTTCTTGCTTAATGTCTTACAATTATGCTGGTTAATTGGAGCTTTTGAGAGAGCTTTTAGTTGTTACAGATACGCAGGTGCCTCACTATTTGTCCGTAGTCCTGCATTATAACAACTTCAATCATCAGCCCGTAATGTCTGCATGTTAATTACTCCGTTTGTGAGATGAAGTTGGCAAATGAATCTTCATCAAGCAACTGATGAGTACATCTGTGACTTTGTAATTTAAAACTAAGGTTAATAAGGCCAGGTCCTGGTGGGAGTCAACTGGTGGTCTTTGTTGCAAAGGTAATGAGTCTGGCTTTCCAGTTTGTGTGCTTCCATTTTTCAAGATTGGCTAAATTAGTATCCAGAAGCAGATGTGAAGGGTATTATCCACTCTGTAGATGTTAATTACATCTGTGTAGAATAAACAAATTGCACTTCTTTAGAGATACAGGTGTGTACCTTCTGAAACAAAACGTTAAGAAGGCTCGTTGTCTTTCCAGTCATGATGCTGTGTAGTTATTAAATATGTGTTCCAAATGGGGCTGGTATTTCAGAGTACCTTCGGTAACTGCGATGCTGTCTTTGGGCTTTCGTCAGACAAATTTTCTGTCCTCTGCTGTTCTGTTACCACTCGTGGTTCACTTGAGCAGGCTTATTTGGCATCTGAGCCTTGTGTTAAGCTATGCACAGATGTGACTGTGGCCAGCGGCGGTGAGGCAACTGTCCAAGCCAGGGAAAACTGGAGTCACATATGCTCTTGTTCTGTTTTTCCTTCATAGAGGTATTAAAATGGTACCTCTTTCATAGTGGATCCTTCAAAATATTAGTGATTTGTATTCCATAGTGAAAACAAAGTAAAGAACGAAAGCCCAGGAAGGTTCATGTGACTGTGTAACTCATTTGACTTCAGGAGAACAGAACTGACCTGTTTGATGGAGCAGCAGCCTGCAAAGTTGCCCTGTTCTGCCTTGTTCTGCTCAGAAGTTGGGCTGAACCCCCTTGGTGCTGAGACCTGCACCCAGAGTGTTTCTTGCAGGAGGGTGTACTTGCCCTTACAAAGAAGGCAGTATGTTTCACGGTGGGGTTTGCATCTTGTGCCTTGGTTTAAGAACATCCCCTGCATTTCTTATGCCCTGTTTATGGACGTTGAAGATCTCAAAGACAGTATCAAAGTGGTGTTGAGATGGTACTTCTCTGTATCAGAGGTATTAAAAGATTGACTAGAGTCATCTCTGTGCCTGAGCTGACTGTTGCTGACTCTGTTACCTGTGGCACTAACTTTTAAATCCGAGAATTTGAACTACCTGACATGTTGAACTAGAATTTCTGGTAGGTTTTTAGTGCAGCAGATCATGTTTTACTATAACTTATAGCTTCCCTGTTAACAAAAGTTATAGCTACTCATTAACTTTGGAATAAATACTAAATTTTACTCTTGCAGTTACAAGGCTATATTAGTATATAATTTTAATCAGCTTTAATATAGAATATTTAGAATAATGAGCAGAATTTTAAATGTAAATGGCACACATATAAATGGTAGCTCTTTACTATAATTATTAGTCTGTATGTCCTGCATGTTCTAGATTACATGTGAATGCTTTTTGTATGTTAAGTGAGAAGCAATTGGAGGCAGAAGATGTCTTAAACGTAATAAAACAAAATTGATTCATTACATTATTATATACATGTTGAAAACCAGGTGAAGAGTCTCAAAAATATTTGCCAGAGAGATGATGACTAGGAAAGAGATGGAGGAGGAAAAAAGGAAAACCAGTTGGGATAGTGTAATAGCTAGTAACATATGGTCAAAGTAATGTGTATCAGAAAAAAAAAAATCCTTATTTGTATATAAAATGATAAGGCTATTTGTAAACCTAGTAGAGTTCTAGTGCTATTACTTGTTATCTTGCTGCTGCTCATTGCTCCAGCTGTTTGCTGGAGGTCCCATCTTATGTTTGAATGGGCAGGGATTTGGGCATTATTTTATTTGGGCAGTGTCCACTGCGCTTTGGGTCACTGGCTCCCAATCTGACGTACATCTCTGGTGTGGTACCTGCACAAGCAGCTGCACTCCAGCGTGGCTGGAGTTGCCTGGGAATATTAGCTCCATCCTCATGTCGTTGCTGCAGTAGAGCTGTTGCAGAGGTGAAAGCTCACGGTGATAAGATGGACTGAGAGTGGTGCCTAGCACGGCCAGCGCTGTCACACAAGGGTGAAGAACCATCAGGGTGTGAGAAACAGTGGAATGGCTATTTGAAGATCTTACTGCCCCTCTGTGCTGCCCTTCTATGCAAAACCTCAGTTTGACACAGGAGCCATCTCTACAGCGTAAGTAGAAATATCTGAAGTGAACATTGTTTAGCCACAAAATGGGTCATACACCTCTTTGGTTTTTTCGTGGTTTAAAATGGAAAGGGAGAAAGATCTTTTGGTTAGATCCGTATCATTAAAAAACCTGGTTAGATGCTTCACTGAGTGACCAAGTTACTTTGTTTACATAACGACTCTAATGTCATTATGTAAAAGTAATACAACTTCCGAGGAGTAATATATATATATACAGACATCTGTTCTACTTTGCATTGAGAAGTATGTAAGGTTAATAGTTCAGATAGTTTTCATTTATGCCCGTGCATTATTAGATTCTGGTACTTAGCATAATTATGAAGCGTAGCAGGCAGTTCTTCTGAAGCTGTTTTGAGAAAGCTGTAGATAGAGGACTTTAAGATGAGGTGCTGAAATACATGCATTAAAAGGGAAAATGCTTTTGATATGATCAGTACCTTGTTGCAAAGCATTCAAGCGCAGGATGCTATACAGACCTGACTTTGCAGTGATGGTGACTTTTAAGTTGGTGGATAGGGACATAAAAAAAAAAATAAAATAAAGATTTCCAGGAAGCCTGTTTAGCACAATAAAAGAACAAGCAGGGACAAGCCTATTGGCAAATGTTCACCATTGGAAAGGTCTGAGCAGTAGCTTTTGTTAGGAAAATACTGCCTTTCACAACACTTGGTCCAAAACACAGGAGTCTGTGATTGGTGATGGATATCTGCAGTCATTTTCCAGGGTGCAAAAATATCTGTGAAGTTAAATTATTCGGATTTATCTGAACAATATGAAATACAAGAAAATGATGCAAATATATCCAAGTAGCATTCTGCCTTCATAGTTGAGATTATGGCTCCCTTGTTAGCTTGCACTGCTGAACATTCACCATAGCAGCAATTCTTAGCAAATGCAAGGTGAAGTGTAAGTCCTTAGGCTTTTAGTTTTGTGGTTATAACAAATTATATTCAACCCCTGCATTTGTGGAAAATATGACAACCTAGTTTGGTTTCTTAAGCACAGTGCTGTGCGTGATTACATGGTCAAATGTTTTCACTCATGTAAAGTTTGAACTGAGCAAAGTCAGTGGGACTCTAAAACATAAAGTTTCTGCGAATTTTATGGAAAGCCTTGTGTAAAGGAAAAGAACCCAAACTAGCACCTTCAGTGAGAGAAGGGGGGATCACACCTCATTTCTTGCATTCAGAGAGCCGGTGAGCTACCTGATGCAATTGTGTCCCTGAACCCGCGCCACATGTCCAGCCAGACAGGCCAGAAACTGGGGGAAAGTGGGAAAATATTGGAGGGTAGAACGTGCACAGACACTGCAGACGCTGGTAGGGGAAAGGTGTTGGGGGAAAAAAGTGACCAGTTGACAAAAATATAGTCATCACTTTTCTACCGTATACAGAACAATTTGTTTGGTAGCTGTGCTATTAAGCATTGTTAATCTGGATAAATGCTCTAATCCCATTTAAGTCCATTGCAAAGCTCCTACGCTGACTTTCATGAGACTACAGCTTGTTTCATCACTAGTTCAGAATTTTTTTCGTGGAGCATGTGCCTGGGGGGAGGGAGTGGGGAATTAAAGCAGAGTATGTTTTAAATTGGAAAGCAAACACACAAATACTTTCGTGTGAGAGGGAGAAACCACCTTAAATTTGCTATTGAGGAACAGGAATATTTACCCACTTTGTTTGCCTGTACCTTTTATGCTTCACCTGTATCTCAGTTGAGAAAAAATTTGAACAGGGCTGTTTTCCGCGTTCTTCAGGAACTGGATACTGAACGCAGCTTTGGTCTGACCCAGCGTGGCCATTATACTGGAAGGAGAGCATCTTTGTGTTCGGTGTATGAGGGCCTATTTCTCACTGGCACGGGCCCCCAGAATCATGAGTGGTGGACAGTGACTTAGGAGTTTTAGCTTTTTGTGCTAAAAGGAGTTTTTAGAAGCCGTTTTTTTCCTTTAAAAAACAAACCTCTAACCCTTCTGTAACTGGAGAGAGGCTGCATAAATCATCGCGTTTGATAGAGTTGGGTCCATCTCTGTAATGATAAAACCAGACATTCCAGTGAAGACTTAGAAAGTATTTCTCAAGGGCAAAATACTTCCTTGTGCATGTAACCCATCCTTCCCTTTCCTTTACCTTAGATTATACCTGCTGAAAACTAAATGCTATATGTATAATCAGTGAGTTACTCAGTTCTGTGTCTGAGGATCAAAGCATTTTGCATCTTCCTTCTGTTACAGCTGTGTGTGGCCAGTTTGTCAAATAGATGGACAAATGAGTAGATTCCTGGTGTATCTTCCATGCTTGGCAGAGGTTCGGGGGAGAAAATGTCTTTGGTGTCTTGAAGGAGTAAAGCAGAATATTGAATTTTGGTTGTTGGTAGTGATTGTTATGTTGTGCACTATTCGGTAGTCTCTCTGATGGAAATGAATGGCTTTCAGGCTTGACCTTCGGCTAGCTGAGGTTGCATTTGTGTAGCAGTGATTTCAAACGCTAAGCTGGACATCTTGTACTGTAGCAATGGAGCCAGCTCTGTGAGGTGAATGCTTCTTCCTAGATGCTGAGCACTCCCTGCTCCAAATTAAGTTAAGGATTGGACTTGAAAAGATTGTATGTGCACAGAGCAAGAATCAGCCGCGTTAATTGACTGATTTGCTTTGTTTAATTTTTGATTTAGTGAGAATGCTGAAGTGATGACTCAGTGAGCCATGCTAAGACGTAATCTGGAAATACCATATATAGGATGAGTAGTCCGTTCTAATATAGTCTGATCTGAATATTAGATTTATTTCATAATTGATTTCCTCTGCAGGAAGAGCTACTTGTGTCCAAAGTATTGCAATTAAAAAGGAAAAAAAAGAAGATAAAAACTAAAAAAGGCAGACCGTATAGCCTGTGGCTGTTGGTGGGCTGATGAGCTGAACAGGAGGTGTGATTTGCTTTTCGGAAGGGCTATTGGAATTACAGGACAAGTGCAGCTGAGCAAGTGCAGACTGTTTTATAGGAGAGACTGTTCCTCTGCGAAGTGCTGGCATGACTTAAACATAGCAAGAAACCGCAATGTTTATTTGCTGGATCGATTCTATCTTGAGGAGCACCTGGGGGACAGCAATGTAGCTTTCACACTTCAGAATAGTTTTCACTTATTAGACTTCCCAAATTTCTGGGAGGGTTTTTTTGTGTACTTGGAACCTGCCGTGAAGAGACTTTTAAAAAGAAAACAACACCAAACCCCAAACAAACCCACACCCCCAATCCCTATCCCTCCAAACGCCCCAAAATCACCCTGAAACCAAATATTTGGAGTGTTTAAATGCAAGCAGTTACTTTGGCTGCATCTCTGAGGCTGCATAATTCAAATAAACATATATTGTGAAGTCCAAAACCTGCCGTTCCTGCACTAACTTAATATTATAACAGTACGTGCATATGTAGTCTTTTCTGCTCTGGCTTTACTGGTTGAACCTGCAGGTCTGTGTGTTACAAGTGGTGCCAAATCTGTTCTGTGCAAGGAGGACATGCTGACACTGTTAGAACCATAAAGTTTCCTGGCTCTTCATTTCCACAACAGTAGGACTTAAACACGGTGTAATGTGGGCAATTATATTACCATTTTATCTAGGTCTACATGTGCATGCACAATTGGAATAACAGTGACAAGGGGAAAGCGCAGGAATGTGCCGATTCTGGAGCGACTTAGGGTAACTGCAGGGAGGGGAGCTGGCGGGACAAGCTGGGGAGCTGCCCGTGCGCCGTGTACAGCAGCCGGTGCCGAGCGGCCAGGGAAGACTGCCGATGGAGGGACAGGTTCCCCGCGGGTTGCGGGGAGGTTGGAGGCAGCTATGGGCTTGCTTACAAGTGCAAAGTGGAAACTGGTGTTGGGAGTGCACTAGTGCTGTCGCCCCCGAAGACGGGAGCGATTCGCCAGCAAAGGAAAGCCTGCGAATCAGGCACTTCGCGTACATCACCGCGGCACGTGGTGTAAGAATGTGAAAATCAATGAAGGGACATATAAATGATTTAGAAGAACAAAGTTTTAATGGGGCAAGTATTGTTTTTCCTAAGTTGTTAATCAGTATTGGAGGTGGAAAAGGGTTAGTCAGACTCTGTAAGATGATTTAGGCGGTTCAGGCTCACTTCCTCATGTCAGGAAAGGCAAAAGAATTAGCATTTGGAGTAGCAGAAGTGATAGCAGGACCATCTGTCTTACTAAATGTGCTTCAAAAAGCAAGAGGCCATGATACGATGGAGTAGTTTATTGGCTTGACTGGCAACGTTGTCTAAACAATAGTGCTATTCCTCTTTGGTATATCACCAGCACTGTACCTGTACCTGGCCTTCGGCACAAGAAGCCCCGTCTGGAAAAGCATGCAAACAATGGTGGCAAAGTCACAGCCATAGGAGCAGTCATTCTGGTTGAAGCCAAGGTTTGTCAGCTTTGAACTTCTAAATTTTCTGTTTATTCTGAGCAAGAGAAATTTAGGGGAGAGTTACCATGGGTTTAGTGAAATTAATAACGACGTAAAGACAACAGACCACAAGGATGAAGTACAACTGGCAATAATAATGATGTGCAGCCACTTCTGCCCAAGTGGCAGCCAACATGACCAAGATCTGTAATGACTGGCTTATTTCTTTCTTCTATTATTACCATGCTGTACGTGAAAATTTCCTTTTCAGAACTGCAGAAATTGTGCTTTTTATTGTAGTCCTGTTTTTCCTTAACATCTGAAAACAATCTTTTTTAATACCTAATGGGAATATGTGCTTGCTAAGATAAGTGAATTAGAAATTGAAAATCGGTCGGATTTATTTTGCTTCTGTGTGCATTCAAAATTAGACTCAATTTCATGATGTTTTTGCAGTTTGACAAGAAGTAATTGTTGCTAGTGAGTGCTTTCAATGCGAAAGTCTCAATTGTTCTATATTTTTGCCAGCCTATTGCCATTTAAAAAATAATGGGAACATCTAATATTGGAGGCAAAAGTGGAGATGAAGGGTGATATTTTCTCTTGAGTATTTTTTGACATGCTTAATGAGGTAATACAGAATGCCTTTGTTCTCATGTTTTCTCTTTCAATACTATTTAGGAAATCTGCGCCTGTGTGTGTGATGTATAATATATGAAAACCATAATGAGTGGAGATCAGTAATCTCTAGTCTCTGCCCAAGGCATCATTCACCATGGTATCTGAGTATCTAACAAATCAATTTGCTTGCCATTCAGTCTATTTGACTTCTCTGCTACATCAAAAACCCACTGAAGTTAATAGGCTCCTATTGATTTTGGCAGTGTTTGGATCTCATCCTGATTTAGTTTTTCTTTCCTGTTACTTTCCCTCTTACTCTTTCTGATCCCTTGTCCGAAAGGAAAAGGAAAGCCTCATACTTAGAGAGAGGTGAGCTGCATTTCAGTGTGTGCCTAAGCCAGCAGCACTTGGAGGGATCTTCAGCAAGGGAGATCTGCTGATAAGCACTAAGGGAGCCCACAGCAGCTGAGACAGATTTGCTTAATTTCTTCATTTTCTGTCTTTCACAGCCTGGAAAGACTGTGGCTGGTGATGCATTATTGGAGACTCGCAGGTCATGCCTATGTAGAGACTTGTAATTTGAGGTCAGGGCTTTGGGATGAGGTGCTACTGTGAACAGCGTTGTGCGGGGTACAGTAGCATGCTCTGGGCACGCAGCTGTTTTTGTCGAGGCATGTTGCAGGACCGGTGTGTCTGCTCGGGACTGCATTCATTCAAATGATTGAGCTGAGAGAACTTCCTCATACAGCTGAAAAAGTCACAGCTTTGTGTCGTGGGAGGTGGGTTGTAATGGCTTAGCGGCAAGTGGTGGTAAAATGCCAGCCCTCTCTTGCAGTAGTCTGTGAATGAAATCCCCTGGCAAGACCGTTAGGTCTGAATGCCACCTTCACCGAGGAAAGGGTTATCATCCTAGTACATGCTGGCTGTCTTACAATAAGTTGGAGACGGGAGGGATTCATTCTTCTTTGCCCCCCCCCTCCCCCCCCCAATTCTCTCCCCCATTCCACTTGGGGGGTGGGAAGCGAGCAAGCAGCTGCATGGCGCTTAGTTGCTGGCTGGGGTTAAACCACAACAAATATCCATGCTTTAACTTCCCAATTTTAACTTCCAATGTAATGCAGCTGTAGATATGCTCACCCTGGGTAGAAAGTTTTAGGCTTAGAGATCCCTCTTGAGCACAGCAAATGCCCTGCTGGGGCTCTGTTCACTTAGATCCTCAACCACTCCAGGAATAGAAAAATCAAGACAACTCTTAGAAGTTTGACTAATCTTATGACAACAACTTGCAGTAAAAATTCCCTTTTATCAACTCTTAAATACCTTTCGGCTCTCATCAAATATCACCTTGCACTATGACAGCGCATCAGTAGAAAGACATATGCAACTTCTAATCTCTGCTTTAATTCCAGCTCTGACAGACGTGCACCACAAGTAAGAATTTACCTTTGAAACATTCACCACTCAAGTTTTTTGGCCAGCTTCAAACTGGGGAGACAACACAGTAGCTTAAGCTTTGATCTCTTAGAACTAGGTTCAGAAGAAAAGATCATTACAGTGAAACCTGGATGTCTTAATGAAGAGTACTAAATAAGATACACAAGACTGACAGTCAACTCATCCTTGATGTAAATACTAGTGCTAATGTTTAAAATTTATGCATCTTCACACTGTTCCCCTTTTGAGCACCGCTGTCTGATGCGGCAAGCCACAGCCTGTCTCAGGTGAGTCCCTTTTAAAGTGACTGTTTTCATTTTCTTGGTGTTGCCAGAATTGCTGACAAACTTAACCCCCAGAGACCCTGTACAGCAGTGAGGATAACCAAGTTCCTGTGTGTGCCGTCTGCTAAGATGAAGCAGCAGCGGGCAGGCTGCAGTACTCATGTAGGTATCGGATATCCTTCTTCCACCCCAGTATGTGTACGTGCCCCTCTGTGCCTTTACTGGCAATTTCACAGTGCAAGACCAAGCCCACCACCAAGAAGCCCAGGGGGAAGCAGGAGAGAATCAGAAGTCAGCTCTCTTCCTTCACAGTGTTTAAATGCTACAAGGAAATGTGGGAAGAGGCCTGGCAGCACATAATCCACAGCCCTGTCCTCTACAGAAATCGAACAGTGTCTCCAGTCCTGGCGCACCAGTACTTCCCCCCAGGACTGCTTGTCACCTACCCTTGATAGCAGACTAGCAGCCCACACTGCGGTATGTAGGCACTGGTATTGCCCTGCTTTATGTTGCCCATAAAATTAGAGACCAGACTCACATGGGCAGATGTGTCTGAGCAGTGGAAATTGCAAAAGCTTTTGAAACGGTGCCTTTTGGATCTACAAGCCATACCCTGGCAGACCAGAGAAGTGAAGCACAGGGCTAAGGCCCAGGTCAGGACTTCAGCCCCTCCCGTGGGGTCTCCTGTTCCTCTTGCCCACTGCTTCTCCAGGGGACAGAAGGCTGACTTTGTGCACCCATCTGCACCAAAGGGCCAGCAATTCATTAATTTTGCAAGACAAATTGAAGTAGACAGAATTTCCGCTCTCCTCATTAACTAGCCCATCTGCAAATAGTTTTAACTTCCACTTGTTTAAAGGCAGATTATGTCAAATGCCCTGGTGTCATTCTGTCCCCCACTTCTCCCTCTCTCCAGCTGACAGGCTGGCATGGACACCAGGAGAAAAGGGAAGGATAAACTCATTCTTTTGTGAGCTCTTCCGGAGGGACCCAAATTCACCATTCTCATCCCCAAGCCCAACTACACCCTTCACAGAACTTTATCTGACAGCCTGAACTCTAATCGCCTTTCAAAGCAAACAGCAATCATACTTTGTATTTCTCCCCTCCCTTTTTAAATCTGCTCTGATAGGAAACACACAACTTTTCACTGCAGAAATTGAAGTGGATTTTTCTTGAACAAGGCCACCCGCCTGCACAGCCTTAATCCTTCCAGCTCACATATGTTACTGTAACTTGCACTGCACCGAATCCAATTATGCCTCCTCAATCCATTAAAAAAAATATTTGAGGCTGTTGCACAGGTTGCACAGAGCAAAAGTATCAGCCGAGGAGACAAAAACAAGCCCTGCTGCAGCATGGCTTTGCAGCCTGACTTCTGCAGGCAGGCATGTAGTGCATTATTAGGAAAATTAAGTGTCACAGAGTGACTTTTACAGGGTCCGGCAAATAGTTCACTCCAAACTATTTGAGTCTGGACTCAAACAACAGGAAAATCTATACAGGAGACAAGAACTGACATACAGTTATTTGTAAGTGCCTGGCAGTTATTAGTTATCCATTAAAAGCTTTTTAAATTATATTGCTCTGGCAGCATGCATAGCTGAGAATGAGCTCACAGAACAGCAGGTCTCCCATGCATTACACATTAGGCTGGAGCAGCAGATGAATAACCTTGAGCTAAGTAGTCAGAAGTGTCCACAAATCTAAACTGCATGCAGAGATTAAGCAACTGAGTATCCAACTACTGACTCACCCACAGCTGCGAAGCGAAATGCAAGCTCTCCCCAGCAGCTGACAATGTTTGCCCCGTCAGCTAGAGGGCTGGGACACTAGCTACGGCTGATCAAGTTCCACAAAGGTACCTGTTGGCCTCAGAGCACTCCATGGTTTACCAAATCCCATCATATTCTCAGTGCTCTCCAGCTAGTCAATCCACACGTAACAGAAATCAAGTTCTTCCATTATCACCTTTGCTGATGAGGAGCTGGCAGGGGCTGCACAGGGTCGTCTTGTCCTTTCAAAACTGGCACACTGCATAGTAGTTACACCCCAGCACTTCAAGGGCCAAGTTACAGATCCCAGGGCCCTCGGCTACACCAAAAACTCTTACGCTGCCACTACAGAAGCGGAATAGAAGTAGCAAGCTATAGATGCAAAACCAGCGTGTAGCAGTTTAGCACTTGCACCTTAAAGGTGAGCTTTTAGGTTTTCCATGACTGCAACGTCAGACAAATTCTGCAGATAACATTCTTCTGAGTATCTGGGTACCACTGCAGAGTACGCACACATAAATTATCTTAATCCTAAAGACAAGCAGGCTAGATTTGACCACTAGTTAGGCTTACTTTTGTCCACATGTTCAAGAATGTGTAACTTCATAGCACCAAACTCCTGTTGGAAGAGCAATTACCAGCTAAGTAATTTAGACCCTCTGGAGTCAAGTCTGCCAACTTACACGACTTGGCAATCTGGCTTGTTATCATCCCACATGATTGGAATTTATTTTAGGATCCAATGCCACATGCTGTGGGCTTTTTTTTTTCTTTTCCCTCCCCCAAGTAGCAAATTACAGCCTGGGATTCAGAGACCCTAATTCCATTCCTGTCCCAAACACACATTTCCCACACAACCTGGGGTCAAGGTCCGTACCTTTGCAGAATAAGTAATATTAGTCCTATCAACAGCATCCTGGAAATAATCCTCCTTTTTAGACCTCTTAATGAACACTAGAATAGAAATTAAGAGCTACATTTACTTGCTGCTCAAAGTCAACCGTAACATCCTCACCCTCCAACAGAGCACACTGATACCTGAGCTACACCTGCAGTTAAATCCAGAGGCATTCAGCCTAAACCCTCAGACAGCGTAGGGCGGCTCAGTGCAGGGGTACGATACCAGGTAGCCTCAGCCAGGACTTGCTTGCCCAGGCTAAAAAAAAAAAAAAGAGACTTTTCAAAGCCTGCTCTGGCCAGGAGGTGCCAGCTTGCCACGCTGCTAAATGTCAGCCTTCAGCAGTGACGGGCGCGCTGAAGCTTCGTGCCTCGCTCAGACAATACCCTTTTCTTCTCGAGGGGAGGAAGAATCCACCCACCACCTTAAAAAAAAGGGTCAGTGTTCCCTGGGGAAGAAAACATTTAGCCAAGCACCATTTCATTTCCTCCAGCACCTAGGGACTCTTTAAAGGCCTTAAGCACCGGCCTGACCCGCCACGACCCCGCTTCGCTTCGGAGGGACGGGGCTAGCGGGGCTCAGCACGGCCGGGGCTGCAACAGAGCTCCCGGTGAAGGCAGAGGGGACAGCAGCGGCGCCAGCCGCCCGCTCCCAGGCAAAGCCCACCTCCGCCCTCCCGCGCAGGGCCCGGCTCCCCCCCCGCGGGGACGCGGACCCCCACGCAGCGAAGGTGGCACGCGTGGGAAGATGCCCCCCCTCCCCCGAGAGGAGCCCTCCCGCCGCGGCCACGCAGCTCCCCCCACCCCGGAGGGTCGAGACGCGCGTGGGAAGCGGAAGCGCCACCTGCGATCCCGGCGGGGCGGCGGGCCCGGCAAGCAGCGGCGGCGGCAGCAGCAGCAGGCAGGCAGGGCGCGGCACCCCCGCCGCGGAGCCATGCAGGGCCCGGCCCGGCCCCCCGCCCGCCCGCCGCGCCCCGGGCAGTCACTCACATTGCTTGAGGAGCTCCAGACACAAAGCCATGGGAGACACAAAGGAGGG
>JAVKLA010000039.1:16591157-16663379 GCA_034782735.1 Sagittarius serpentarius | reverse complement strand
GTTGGCGCCGGGTGGGATTCCTTCTTCTTTGGCCCCCCCCCCCCCCCGGAGAGCAGTGGTTGGGATGTGGGGCGCCTGGTCTGAGTGCCAACCGCCAGGATTTGGCTGCAGGAGAGTGAGTATGCTCTGCACAGCCCGCAGCTGCCGCCCAGACGCCCTAACGAACTTCATGCTCCGTCGCGTACGGCGGGTGTTCGCGGTGAAGGACTTGCAAAACCAGAGTGAAGCTGCCTCCCAGCAGTGGAGAAACTGCAGAGCTGCTGCAGTGAATGGAGCTGCCCTTAATGGGGCAAAAGTCAAGTTATTCAAACTTAAAGGCAGTTACATCTACGTGTGTTTCACCTTATTTAGGCCGGCTATGAAGGCACATGGAAGCAAATGAGCTCTCTTGATCACATTTTCACTGACTGGTATTCCCCCCCCACCCCCTGCCCAGTAAAAGCAAAAAACCACTTAAATAGGAGGACACGTTGCTTGTTTCATTGCATCTCCTGGTAGGTCTGTGAACCAGGTAGATATAAATATCTCTTCTACGTAGATATAAATGTAAGAGAAACCTTAGCACAGGCGTGTATACCTACCTAACTGTTGCAAGATTTGGGGGGTGATAGGACACCCATGGAGGAGAATGCACAAGTGGTTGGATGTATTTTGAAGTGTCGTAAAGCTCTAGTGAGAAACAGACTACAGTCCTATTAGCATTCAAACAGGAAAATATGTTTGGTTAAATGATTTGGCACATTTGTTGCTTGGTACATCTGGTAGCTCAGAGGTTGATAGACATACCCATGTATTTTTGCTGCTGATTGCTTTAGCTAGGAGTTAGTCCTGTGTTGACTACTGTAGGGTAAAACTTTCTGTTTAACTGGAAAAAAGTGCATGGATCTCACACTAGGCTAAACTTTAACAAACTGCTTAGATGAAAAATTATTTTAGTAGTAACAGGAATCAGTGTGCCCCATTTTGTGAATTCTTCTTTTGTTGCTTTGGGTTCTCGAGACTTCAGGAATATTGTCTTAAGTTTAACAGGATAAATTGCTGCTGACTGGGATTTTTCTCACACTAGCTCAACAGCTTTTGGGTAGGTAGTAGAATGCGTGCGGGGAGGGTGTTTGTTTAGTTCATCTTCAGATGGCTTGAAAGTTTGAACTATGTTTTCCGCTATTACAGAAATGCATGTACAAGGAAGCCTAGCAAAAAAATGGTAGTGAGGCTGCTTGGGGTTTAGACTGATGTCTCGTTTCCTAAACGGGCTTGCATGGAGGGCAGTTAGAACCCCCAGTTTAAATATAAGTGTAATCTTTTCACAATGGATATCACTTGACAGCTCATTGCTAGTCTAGGCAGCCAGGATGTACATATGTGAAATTTATATTCTCAGAGAAACACACGTCCCAAGGGAACTGAATAAAGAAAACAGCCTCCTTTTGGCTTGGTGCCTTCAAGGTCACGTTTATGTAGCAATGTTCAGCCTTAGCTTGCATTTGCACTGACTGTAGTTCTCCACTGAACTGTGAAACTTCATGTGGGGAAAAGTGGTTAGAAGAACTGTAAGAAAGTCCTTTGCCATTTTTGTTGTACTCCAAGATGTAAAAATTATAACTAGAAGTAATTAGGGGAGAATGTCTGATGACGTGATAGCTCTAATTCTTGTGCATGTATTGCTACTTAATCGGTAAATCCACTACTGGCGCGTCTGCAACTGGATCCCACAGAAATGCTGTTGCTTTGTGGACAGGTGGTTAATAATCCCAGGGGTTTTCCAGCATTAACTTTGTACTCAGTTCAGCTTCTATAAAAGTTGAGCTGGTCCGTTCCCCCTGTAGCCTCTTGATCTCCAAGCCTGGAGGTGCCACACTGCACCCTTCTGTTATTAATTTTGGAAAAGTAGGATTTTGTTAGCCTTTTGGTGTTGAATCTGTATTACTTGTGTGGTATGGTATCGACTTAGCATAGGAGAACACCTAGTTGCTAGTGACTTTAATTATGGGGAAGGAGAAGGGCCTTTTGGATGATGAGCAGAGTAGTTTTTTGTCAAAGATACTATTCTGTACTGCAGCAGATGCTAAAAATAAGACACTGAGATTTACTTTATTCCATAATAGCGGGTAGCATAACTGAGTTCAGCCAATTAGAGCTGATTTCTTAAAAGCTTTTCCATTTATAAAAGCCTAGATTACATTGTTTTAGGTGGGATGTTGTCAGGTGAATGATTTTATTCGTTTAGGTGTCAATCCTTAAAATTTGTAACCAGCAAGTACTCATGTGTTTGAAGCCAATTCTGTTGCTCTTACCTTCTTTTGTGAGAATAGTTTCAGGGTAACTGATAGAACCGCTTGCAGACGAAGACCTAGTCAACATGATTGTAATCCAGGTATTGAACTCAATACTAACAGCCCTATCTGCTCTAAGGGAGTATTGAAGATGTGCTGCCAGATGTCACAGCGAAAGTGAAATTCTAAAACATGCTTTGGGAAACCACAAAGCTGTGATATTAACTGAGAACTGAAATATAAATAGCCTTGCATGCAGTTTGTAAAAATGAGAGCTTAACTTCCCTGTTTAGGCCAGCCCAATGGCTTTTATGGCAAACCTCGGGTACTTGCTGGTTGCCAGGAAATTACTACCTTGCAGTAGTGCATGCATCCAGCCCCTTATTCTATTCACTTAACACATAGGCCCTACCAGAGATCATAACTCTTGGAGGCCTTAGCTGAGATGAAGGCTGCATTGAACTAGGTATTATGTGAGTGCAATAATGTAAGAGATGGTCCCTGCCTTGAAAAGGTAAGTTTAAATAGAAGAGAGGGAGGGAGGGAAGGAGAAGAAAAGCTATAGCTGATCACAGCACTTAGTGGTCGGTTGCAGCAGATCTGTTGGTGGCTGTTAAATGTGAAGATACACAGCTGCTAAGGGAGATGATGAGCTGTCGATCGCTGGGCGCTGGGAGGGCATCGGTTCCTGCATCCTCAGTGCTCACATCGCTCCCCTGGCTCTTGCTGCCGCTGCAAAATGGACTAGAGTGAACCTCTGCCCTGACATAGGACATAAGTTTTTATGTCCGTGTCCCCTGGCTCTTAGTACAGTGTCTTATCCACTGAACTGCGCTGTCTCAGATGTATTTGTTGGACAGTCAGGCTTATGGTGTTTTTTTTTTTATTTGGGGCACTTTGATGTCAATATCCTTTTTCAAAATGGGTTGACTGAATATACATGTTTATAAGGCAGGTGAAACCACTTTTAACTTGCAAAAAACCAAGAAACTCATGAGAAAATATTTTGACGTAAGAATTTTTTTGGTAACTATGATTAGTGATTTGCTTTGTTTTGTTCCACCGAGATACCATTAAACTCAGCATGCTTTCAGAAACTACTTATGTAACAGGCAATCACATATATGTTTTTAACCTCCTTTCATTTTCATAAACCTTTAAAACGTTTAAAGGAGCAAAACATCTCTGTAGGGAGTTTTTCTCAAAGACAAATTGGCATCCAGCCTCCAGGGAAAATCAGTAGTGTTTGAGTACTAGCACCTACTCATCTCTTGGAAAAATCTCTATCCGAAACCAAAACTGAACGGAGAGCCGAAAGACAGGATTGCTTCCGTGGCTCTCTTGGGAAACTGTTACAGTGGCTTGTGACTCAGGGCATTAGGGACACATTTGCTTGCTTTGTTTATATATTTGTAAAAAATTTAAGCAGGATAAAAATGAAGCAAGGAAACATGTGAGTCCTGCTATCATGCCACGTTTTCCTTTTTAGAAAGAAGTATCTGTGCAGTGAAGTTTAGCCACGATGTAGGTGTGTTCGTGGTAAATGCTGAAGCAGTAAAAGAGAATTTTAAGCTTGAATTGTGCTTTAAAAGTTCCACGAGACTCAATAGGCACCATGTAGATACATGAATTAATATTAAAGCAACATACGTTCTTTTCTCAGCTTAATCTGGAAATGGAGTGTGCTTAATAATGAATTGTCCAACTGCCCAGGCAAGCAGTCACACAAAACCAAAAGTATTTGATTTGTCTATGGCTCTGAATTTTTAATGAAAGCTCAAGTCAATCTCCTATGTGGAACATACCGCCTGAGGACTTGTATTGGAATATTTTTCACCGAGTTTCATACTTCTGTGGAGGAGAATGCTATGAATACCTCATGATTAAGTCACTTTGTATCTTGCCATACAAGACTGTAAGAGTATAAATTATTCAAGTTTAGTGGGTGTTAAGAGACTTCTGCATCGGTTGTGCTCTGAATATAGAAACTGAGAAGCTTATTCGGCAAAGAAAGATATTTGAAACAGCTGTTGGCAACTTTGAAAAATCTTGGTTTTAAAAAGAGTGAGAGGGTGTGACTAGTCAAAAAAATAACTGAATGAGCACGTGGTTTTTAACAAAAGCCGTTTGCTTTTTGCAGCTCTTTGCTACCAGTGATGAAATCGTAATGTTAAAGCAGGATTTTGGGTTTCCCTCCAAGTTCTTTAAGCATATTTTGGGCAAAAGTATTTATAGGTATAAAAAGAATCAGATTCTGTTACTTTTCCTTGGTGGTGTTGTCATCTTTATGTGTCAAGGAGCTGCACTGGAGATTAAGGCAGACTCTACTGGTGTAGAAAAGTCCAGTCTGGCATTTGTGCAGAAGATGACACAAGGCTGATTCAGATTAAGCGGGTGTCATTTTGGCAGTGGAATGTCTACAAGTTCTGTTATTACCTTCACATCTGTGGTGAAGAAGTAATTGTGATGAACTTGAAAACAACGATCACTAAAGATGAACTTGTAAAAATACTGTGCTGCTTGTTAGAGAGTTTAACTTATAGCAAGAGAAATGCATTGGAGGAGGAGCTGTGGCATTAGTTTATCACGCAGCACGGAAGGGTTTAGAAACTCCCAGGCTGGGCGGCCACCGGCTGGGGGACGTCACTGCCATGTCAAGCTGCAGAGCAGCGGGCTGGGGGAGCAGGGGGGGACCCGGCTCAGGGGGAAGCTGCCGTGCCCCCCCGCTTCTTGCTGCCGCTCGGGCGGGAGTGGGATGGGGATGGGCAGCCTGACTCCGCTGTCCTCCGCGCTGCCCGCAGGCAGGCGGGAGCTGCTGGAGCATCGCCCTGTAGACAGGGCCCGGCAAGGTGATGTTCCTTCTCGGTGCTCTTCTGCAGGGCTGTCCAGCAGCTGATTTGAAGTTGTAATTGGTCCTTGGTGCCTGCTCGTGCTTTGATTCTTTGCACAAAGCCCATTTGCCGCAAAGCTGTGCGGTAGAAGGAAAATAAAACTCAAGAATTCCTGAATACGACTACTTTTGTTTGTCAGCACAAGTGAGTGGAGAGTTCCCCTCCGGAAGCAGTGCTGATGCTCTCCTTGCGCGTTGGATTCTACCTCCCTTGAGTCGCTGCGTGAGATGAACACACCTTGGCCAGTGGATTTTGGATCAGGCCCTATATTCTCTGAGGAGAGTGCAGGTATTGTATTGTACACCCACAAAATGTTAGTGAAATACTATCCAAGCCTTAATTAAGAGGATAGCTAAGCACAGAGACAAAAATCACTGAATGAAAGTTTTGCTGGTTTGAGGGTTTCATCTGTCATTGTGTTTCAGGCCAGCATTATAGCACGTGTATACGTTACACACTCAAGGTCATATGATACCTATAATCATTGCTAAGAAGTTTTAGATCTCACAATTCACAGTTAAAAAAAAAACCAAACAAACCAAACCCCAAAATACCCCAAACAACCAAAATAAAACAAACAAACAAACAAAACCACAACAACAAAACTTGTGAAGGAGGCTTGCTGTAGAAAGGCCCATCTAAAATACAACACCTGCTTGTAATTACCCAGTGAGGACCACTCTCTCCTTTTTGTAAGGAAATCAAGATGTATGTAATTTGTCAAGGTGGTCTGTGGAAACTAAAGCCAGACTGCTGATTAACATTTAAGACGATTAAATAAAGTAAGCTTTATACACTAGTGAAGTTTCATGTAGACTGTCGCCGTTTCTGTTAACAGTAAAATGATTTACCATTTGCCTTCGGCTACCTAATGTGTTTTTCCCCTTCCAAGGCATTATTAGATAGCTGCGTGATTGAGTCAGGCGCTTCATTCCCATTGGTGGGATCTCATCATTGTCCTTGTTTTCAAGTCAGCTCAATAATTGTTGGTTGCAGGTGGCATCCCTCGCCTGTGTGTGTATGCTTTTTTTTCCTGTTCACTTAGAAAATAATATCAAAATACATGAGGTTTGATTGCTTTGGCAGTTACACTCAGATCATACTTAGATTAGAGAATTTTAAATGCAAATTGAGGGTATCTATTTTTCAGTGTGGAAAGCTGCTTTGTCCTCTTTGGTACATGAGGATTTCATTTGGTTCTTCAATAGAAGGGTATTGGATTGGGCTGTTTGTTGCAAGCCCTAGGTTTCACAGAAGGATATTAGTAGAAGGATATTAAATTTTACTTTTTGTTGCAAGATCTGGGTTCCTATGACATGAACAAACTTCTTCAGCTTCCATTTAATGGTTTCTAGTTTTATGAGAATTTCTGTATGGAGCAGTGCCTTTCTTGTGCTTGTGTTTCTGAATTCCTCTCTCTTCGCTGTTGTTTTAGTACTACATTTGCACGGCTGCTGTTTAGCCCATAAAGAAATTACGTGTCCACGGAGAGACTTTTTTTGTGTGTGGTGGTTTTTTTGTTGTTTGGGGTTTTTTTTGGTGTTTTTTTTTTGTTTGTTTTTAAGTGTAAGACTAGCTTCTTTTCTAGGCTGGTCTGTATGGCCACCTGTCTGATTTGGCTTTCCAGTCGTGCTGTCAAAGCTGTACAACTTACCTCTTTGGTTCATATTTACTCTTTTCAGTCTTCCATGCCTAGTTTTCATATGCAGTTAATCGCTTTTCCATATGGTGAATACATGTGTTGTACATAGCCATGATAATGCAGCAGTAAACAGATCCTGCGTATGATGAAAATGGATCCTTTTAATTAATCTTGCATTGCAATGTGTGTGCTTAAAAATAAAAAGGTCATACGATTTTAGTTACTTGTGCTCCTTTTGGCACTGCCAGCAGTAACTATAGCTTTTCCTTCATCCACATGGCCTCATCGCCCCCTTTCCTGCCATTTATAGCAAACATCCACCTCCTGTCCTCTTGGTTTGTGGTGTTGAGACCAGAAGGTAGATGTGTTCTGGCCTGCCCTTCGTATGCCCACCCTTGTTCCCGTGGGTGTTATCGGCACCTGTTTGTGACAGTTCATAATCATATTTTCGAAGGTTTAGGTTTGTTTTCCCTCTTGTCTGCACCAGGAGAAACTCCTTGCACGTTTACTTCTGTCTAGCTGCTAGTGATGCAAATCAGTGAAACTTTTTTTTTTTTTTTGAATGGCCTCCCTTCAAGGGACGTGGTGTGATCAAGCATTTGTGGGGACGAAGTGCTGTCTTGTTTACTTTGTGTGGTCCTGCAATCCTTTTGGATAAAAAGCATCAGAAATGAGAAGCACGTTACGCACGCGCACGTTGCAGTGGGGTTGGAGGACCATCAGGGTGTTGCACAGCTATCGGGGTTGTCAAGTTGTGGCCATGGGAAAACTTGTCCTTTTCCTCCCAGCTCTTCATCTCCCTGCAGGATGAAGGAGAAATCAGTGCTCATTAGAAGGCTCTTTCACGACATCTTGCGTGGGTTTTAATTCTTGCTTTGGAAGGGTAAGAGAACTGTGGGGAGCCCCTCGGAGCTCTGAATCTGTTGTCCCCAGGAGTGCAGGTGCTTCCAGCACAACAGTTACACCTCTGCGCTGCCTCCTCCAGCTTTGTCTCCGGAAACAGGAGTTATGCCCATGAACACCAGTGTCTTACCCCTGTCCGCAACAGGCTCCTCGTCAGAGGATTAAATTTTCATTGGTGTAAACGATTAATGGGCACGTTTGTTTCTGTTTCAGGAGTGATAGGATGCCTTCTTTTTACTTGGGATGTTTGCAGTTTTGATCCTTTCCTCAGGTGCTGAGAGTTAAAATTGGGTATGTGCACCTACATATTCTTTTTTTAAAAATCTGTATCTGTGTTTTGTGAACCACAGCTTTTAAAACGTAAAATGAAAACTGACGCGCTGGCAACCACTTTGAGCAGTGGCTCTTCAAGTCATGGCTTGAATTACGCCACTAGTAAGTAAGTTATTGTCTGATTAATTTTAGCTGGGGGAAGCACTTGAGTCCTCTCCATTTTACAAGTTGCATTGAGGCGCAGCTGCATCCATGTTAGGTGAGTGAGATGCTAGGGCAGGTAATGGGGTGGTCCTGGAGCATCCTCGAATGGGGTCTTTTGGTGCAGCCCCTCAAAGCGCCCCAGCTTGGTCGGGGAGACCGAGCTCCAAGGATACTTTGGGATGGGTGAGATGTGGCAGGAAGGGACAGTGGGGTTAGAGGGTTTACACCCTGCCTGTCTAGAAAGTCAGCTGAACATCGTGTTCCCTCTGGGGTCAGTTGATGGGCAGGAGCTGATCTGTGCACGTAGCTGGGATGAGCATCCTGGCATTTTGGCACCATTTGACCTGTACATATCTAAAAGGTACGAATTCAAGTTCTGTTTGTGTTTGCAGCCTCATTATATATGCAAGTATAACGGCATGTATCTACGCACTTTACATGTGCACTCCAGGACTCATTTTCTGAGAATTTGGCACCTACTTATTGATTGGTTTTGAATTATGCATCCCCTTTGTAAAGAATTTATCAGACAACTGCTCTCCTCAAGGGCCTGAGATCCCTTGCTTGCACACCAGTTCTCAGAACTGTCTTTTACTGCTGAGATATGAGTATTTTGGGGTAATAATTTTCCATCAAGCCTTTTTTTGCTGCTTGCTGCACAGGAGGGTTGTATCTTACTGATATTTTTCCCAATGAACATCTCGATGAGTAAAAGCATAATTTGCCAGACATCTGCCAGTTCACAAAGAGGCACTGTTTACAAGTAAAGCTAAGTTATTTGTTGACATGGTAATTTTGCAGTATAATGTATACTGCAGCCTCAAAGAGCTGCGAGCTATCACACATTTAAAAATAGAAAGCCAGAGAATGTATGGGTTGCTGTGGGAAATGCACTGGAAATCAGTTATTTGACGTTGAAAACTAAATTAGAATGTGTATTTTTTAGGAAGAGTAGAGACTGCAGTAAAGCTGCAGAAGAATGTCACAAGGAGAGGGCTGCGTCTTGTTCTTATATCATCTTTGGCTGGGAAAGCAGGAGGAAGAGCTAGGAAAGCTTTTTCCTTAGTGGTTGGGGCTGATGATATTTAATGTGAAAATTACTTTTTCCTGTCTTTTTTGCCTCTCTCACTTTTCAAATACCCTTAAAATGGACAGATTTTTCTGTCTTGCTTCATTGCCTTCAGCCCTCCGAATTACCTGTCTGTGGGCCAAATGTAATTGTTTCATTTTCAAAGTTTTTTACTAGCTCTTTTTCCTGAAGACACCTTGGTGTCTGATCTCACTTGCAGCGGGTTGCGACATTCCTCAGTTTGTGCCTTTTTGGAAAACCTTGCTGCTCTTCAAAGACTCATGGCCAAACATAGGCAGAACAGGGGATTTTGAAGTAGGTTTGACTGGAAACGCCAGACTTGGACAGAAGTTTTCTGTATTTAAATCTATTCAGCAGGGATCCCATTGTCTTGTCTCTTCATCTCTAGCTTGTACGGTGAGTCCAGCCAGATTTTTGGATATGGGCCTTTGTTCCTAAGCTCCATATCCTAAGGCTAATGGCAGCAAAAGTCTATTTATCTACTAATTTGGTAGTATAATGATTTGCTTTTTTAAGAGTCTGTCTTGGAGACCTCTCTGGCTTCAGCCCTTTCTTTTGTAGATAGCGCTCCCATTAGTCCTGTTTGCGCCAGCTGTGATTAAAAAAAGTTGTCTTAAATGAGTGCAAAACAGAGACTGTACAGCCTGGCAGGGTGGTTCTGAAGCTTGTGCTTTTAACAAGCAGCAGAGACAGTTTAGAAACTGCCATCTCTTCGTCCACAGGCAACGGAAGGAGCCCAGGGGTGGGTACGGTATGAGCACAGTTGCTCACATGAAATCCATGGCTGCCTTCTCCTCAAGGGAGACGTCTGCTTAAGGAGGAGATGTTACAGCTTAGTCCTGCGGTCAGGAAGCTATGCGTTGGAGATTCATCAGTTAGTAAATAAGGGTGCTGCCTATGCAAATTAAACAGGTGGGATGCTTCAAAGCACGTCTTGAAACATCGTTGGTAGTGGAGCTAAGATTCCTGTAGATGCCTAGCATATATAATCAAGGAAAGACTACTGCATCTGAGGTGAAGGGAGCCTTGCAGGTCCAGGCTGCGTCCCCACTGATGCGTTGCCTGCGTTTCTGCACCAGCCAACACGGCAGCTTTGCCGCACGCGCGTAGGTATGTTGGTGGTCTTTTTGTCCGTTCAGGAGAAACTGGGATGCAGTTGTGTCATATTACGATACTCTCTAAACTTGTGTTTAGAGACTCTACCATCATTCTGTAAGGTTTCTTGTAATGTGTAAGGTTAAATGAACTGGCACCATCTAACTACTCGCTCCACAGTATTCATGCTTCATTCTGCTGTGTGTTAATGTTACAATATAGTCATCATTTTTTCCTGAACTTTTAGTATGCTCGTGGCAGGTAGTTTGCACAGGACAGAAAAATATGAAAACCTTTTGGAGGAGGAAGAGTCTATATACTGTAAAACTATTTAGGCAAATAGTGTCTTTTTTTTTCTCTTCTAAGGCTTGGAGCTGGTATTTGGCAAATAACTGGAGCAGTTCAACGCAGTGTCAAGTGTTCTTACAGCCAGAGTTCGCTGCTAATGAAATGACCTTTTGTCAAGAGCCTGGAAAATGTGTTCAATAAATGAGTTAATAAAAAGATGAAAATTCACATTTATTGAGATTAGAGTGTAGTTAATTTTGATGACTCCTTATCTGTAAACATGTTAATTATAGAATGCTTGATCACAGATGCTATTTTTTTAGGCTTAATTTAATTACCCAATAATAAACACACACATCCTATTTTCACTTGTCTGGGAGCAGGTAAACATAGAGGAAGAAATGGTTTCAGAGAGATGTTATGAGTGACCCAAATAAAATTGATAACCATTTGTTTGTAGGTCCAATAAAGTGACGTTTAAAATTCTTTTAGACTTTGAAAAGATGTTTCTGGCTTGGCACCAGTAACAGGGTGGTTTTATAATGAAACTTCTCTCCCTTCCTTGTCTGCCTTTATTCAGAGGTGAGATAAAAACTGAACAAATAATTGCATGCTTGATAAAAGTAGGTTTTACTTATCCACTGAGAAAATAAACTGCTTGCGGGAAAAAATGTTATACATTTGAAGACATTAATTGAACTTGCATGAGGAGTTCTTGGTCATAAGTTTTTGTTCCGTAACTGAATCAGTCTAATTCTGTCAGTGAGATGTCTGTATATATATTCTGTCAATATTACAATATTTTTATTTGGCTTTTTTCTCTTTAATATTTGTTTTTGGTAGAATTCTGCACATGCTTTCCTGCAAATTATTTTAAAAGACAGGACACTTAAAGATTAGAAGAATCTTGGAATTTCTGTATAGGTGAATTATCTGCTTTGCATGACTTAGTTTTATGACTATGGAAAAGTAATTTTTTCAGAATTGTGGAATTGCTGAGCATAATAATAACAGTCAGCTGAACATTTCAGTTTTGTAGTTTTCATTTTGAAAAAAATGTATTTTTTTGAAAGAAAGCTTAAATTACAGTATTTGCAGAAACTTGAAGGAAAATTCAGACAAATCCTACTTTGGTGACAGCTCTTACACCAGTAAGATTTTACTCAGATTTCAGTTTTCAGCATTTATTCTGTGCACAGTTTGTCGTAATGGGTGTCACTAGTAATTAGTTGATTGGAAATTAAGTAGTAGACTTGTAACTTCTGGTAAGGGTGTGTGTAAAGCAAGGTATGACTTATAGGTCTGTCAGTTTCTTTAAATTTAAGTTCTTCCATGCAGAACTAACTTTAGGAGAGATGAAATACTTTGAAAGGAATAATTGGAAGTAAATGACATGAAAACTGATAGTTTACTTGGCTGTTCCTTTCCCCCTCCACCCCCAAAAAAGTATGTATATAATAATAGGACAGAATTAGACCACGCTGTGCAAAATAATACCTCCTACCCTACTACCAGAAACTCGGGAGAGTTAATTGAATTTGGTATTCAGTCTGTAGTGGTGAAAACTCTTTGAAGCTCATGTGGTGTTCTCCTGATGTGATTAATTGGTTAGAGAAATAATAGCTTGACAGTCTTTCTTTTGTAGAAGAACTACAGCGTATTTTCCTCATTTTATTTGGTAAATTCTTTAACCTTCATAACTTATCTTTTTCCAAATATGAGGCATAAAAATAAGGGGGAGTATTAGCTTGGTTTTTATTAGCTATGTTAATTTGTATTCTTTAATGTACTGAAACAAACTACATAATCTTTATCGATATGCCAGTATTCACCTCTTAATATATTGCAACTTAAATTCTTAATGGTTTCTCGTAAATCCTGGGATTATTTTTCTTTTTGAGGTTATAGAGACAAGCTGTGTCCCATAGACAAAGCAAATGCACGTGTCTGTTTAATATTTTTAATCTGCTGCAGCATATGCAAAAGTGCTTTCATGTAGCAATTGGACCACTATTCCCCGTACTCAAGAACTCCTCATTTGCATTTATCTTTATTTGCTGTATTTATAAAACGAGGAGATTCCAGCGTTTCCCCTTATTTCTTTTTACCCTTTCACAAATTCTTTGTACTGGGACAGATAATAGTTGCTCAAACACCACTTTATTTTTTTTTCTCAGTCCATAAATATACCAAAACCTTTACTTCACAAGAAGGACAAACCCTAGTGCATGCTGTATTTCCTTGAAACTTTCCAAAGATCATCCTGCTGCTGTCTGGCTTTGATTTTAATTCTTAGAATACTTTCTAAAGGACTTTAGCTATTAAATATGCATGTTTTTAAAAAAAAAAAAAAAACCAACACAACAAACAACAAGACAAAAACCCCCCAAAAACCCCCCAAAAAAGCCAAACTATATCTGTAGCAGCTTTTAAGTAGATATGTGCTCCTTTTGGTCAGGAGTGTTTGGACTTTCAGGTATTTCCTCTGAAGACCCACCAGTGCCGTTCCTGCTGCAGAGGTGGCGGTTCCCGGGAGGTGGGCTGCGGGCACCGGGACCATCTGAATGCCACGGATGAAATCCCGGCGCTTCTGAAGACAAGTGCTGTTGACTGTAAAAGTCTAGGATTACAGTCAAAGGTCTTTTATTTGGTCTGGCCTAAAATGTCATGGCTGTTCCTTGCAGCGTGCAGCTTCCCGGGCTCTGTGGGAAGGGGAGAGGCTGCTGGTGAGACTGGCTGGCATGGCAGCTGTGCCTGCCTAACCCCCCAGAGCGGCTGCCCCTCGCCCCCTCCCAGGGCTGGGCACCCTGGGAGCGCAGTCCGTCCCTGGGCTGATGGAGCAGAGGTGATGTCGAATGTCACGGCTTTGGCACTGGCAGGGGTGTGAGATACCATCGTGGCACCTTTCGGGCTGCCTGAGTAGCTGCGGCACCAGACAGCACCAGCTGCCGTGAGCTTGTGAGCCAGACTACCCCCGAGAAAGCCCCCTCCGTCCTCGGGGCCCTTGCCAGCCCAAACATGACATTTTTAGGGCAATGCGATTTGTCTGCTTTTGCTGTTAGCATGTGCTCGAGTCACTGATTTCTGCTGGTTTTGGTTGTGGCAGTGTTTTCATCTCCTTGCCCTGCTGACTTTCATGCTCTCCAGCAGTCTTGTTCATCTCTGCCTGTGAGGCAGACTCACGTTTTCTCTGTCCTTCATTGCTTCATTTTCTACACCCTTTCCACAGCTTTCCAAGACAGGTGTCATTGTGCCAAGGCTTCCTAGGCCGCCGACGTATTTGTCTCTTGAACTCACCTGCTGATTTCATCAGCTACTTTTTCCTCTTGTTCACATCGTTGCTGGTAAGATGGCACTTTGTTCTGCTTGTGTTGAGCTGGGATATTTTTCTGCTCCTGTATCGTTTTGCTCCGGGTTTCATCCCTCTTCATTCTCTTTCAAGTGCTTAAAGTGTAGGCTCTGTTGGAAAGTCTTATTAGAACGTAGTAGTTCAAAAAATAGTCCCCTGAAGTCCACTTACAAGCCAGCAGTCATGTCCTGGTAGAGTCAAGAAGTTGTCCACAGCAAGAGAAAGTTCATATAACAGGTAGAGTCGTGGTCTGTATTAGCTTCCACTATAATTCATTTATGGTGTAGTTCATGCAAAAAATCAGTGTAGTTTATTAATAATCTAAGTATCAGAACATGATTGAGTGGTTTGGTGGTTGGTTTTTTTTCCAGACACTACTTAGTCTTGTTATGCTTTTTCCTGAGATCTTCTGGACAGAAATATGTATACACCCTTGAGTTTTCTTGCTTGTAAATATGCCTTGTGATATGCACAGTAAATATGTCTTGATTTTTTTCCACACAACATGCAAGCTAATAGCTTTTGCTAGGTTCTCAAGTATTTAGAAATCCCCCAAAAGTGTATAAAGTGAAGTTCTTCCCACACAGAACTTCCAAGGCAATGTGCCTGTGGAAATGGAGACAGCACTGCCATTTTTTGTATGCAGACCGGACGGAAGTAAGTTAATCGCTCTTTCTGTGGCAGAGAGGAAAAGTTGCAAGAGTTTTCCTGGCGAGTTGATTTCTAGCAGGCAGCAAAAGGTCAGGCTGCCATGTCGGTGGAGAGTGAACGGTCTCACTTCTGCTACCACAGCGGGCACTCGCTTCCTTGTGAGCTGAGGCGACGACTTTGGCACAAACCAAACCCCGCAGTCTCAGCTCTGTGGCGGTTACGGAATTTGGTTTTCAGGCTCCTTCTTCTCAGTGCAGTTTGGATGCTCTCAAAAACATCCTGATCCCCAGCTTCTCTCTTGTCTCAGCAAGCCTAGCATTCAGCACTTTTCACTCCTTCAGTTTTTCATTAAACTGCCAGAATAGCAGGACCAGGCTACCACAGTAGATTTTGGTTTGCTCTGACGATTGTCTGAAAAAAAAACCCCAAAGCAAACCTGTTTACAAACACACCTGCTAATATTTTGGCCAACAAGGACACAAAGTTACTGAAGTATGAGCTCGTTTTTGAAAGTTGCGTGACTATAACTCAAAGTGAGCATGTTCAGGGGCTGCAGGTGGGCTGGTAATGTGTAAGAGAGGGCAGAATCAGGCTCTTTTTCTATATGGTGGAGATTCAGAAAGGCTTGATTTCTTTCTGTAGAGCTGTTCTCATCAAACATCTCTGAAAAATCAAGCTAAGACAGTCTTGAAGCTGTATTAACTCTGCTGTGAAGTATATGCTAAAATTAATTGACTGATGTGCAGGTCCGTAAGGGCAGCTTGTAGTGCTTTGGACTGAAGGACGCAAGGCTGTCACTGTAAAAATGCCTTTGTTCCTTGTGGTACTAAAGCTTCCCACAGTTAGTCTGTTACTGCAGGTCCTTGGAAGTTAAGAAGTAGAGAAACTTGTTCTGTCAATATACCAAAACTGTGTTTGTAGCATCTTTTGACAAGCTTTAGTGAATGTCCCATTTACGGGAGACGCTGTTGTTGCTCAGATTTGTGCTGTGCAGCCTGCTCTGCAGGTGCATGCTCTGTATCCTGATTTGCAAACCAGGAAGAATGATGCTATTTTAATTCTTTCTCTGTTCCCAAAACTCACAACACTTCTTTGCTTGGAATTGTTTTTGCACACTTCATTTCAGTCCTGAGAAGCCTGAAACAGATTATGCTGGCGAGGAAAATATTCTGCTCTGTCAAGTATTATAGCCTTATTCTGGTATCAGCAAGTCATCTTGAGGAGGAGGCTAAAATTAATCCTAGCACTATTTCATCTGACGTCTTCATCTGGAAACTCAAAGCCAATGCAAATTGCAGAGAGGAGGTCACATGAAGATATCAGATGATTACAAGCTATTTATCTTGGGTGCTTTCTCAGCTCCTCAGAATATATAAGGAAAGTGGATAATGAATCTAAACAAAGGCAGGCAGGGATAGGTTTCTCTTTGCACTTCGGAGGGCCTATACAGCTTACGGTTGACTTACACCCCCCGCTCCCCAAATTTTTTAAAAAAGTATCTTTACATGCAGCTGGCATAAATACAGTAGCATAATTGTGAATTCTGCCACCATCTCTATGGACCAGATTATTTCAGTGCTGTTATTTCTGAATTCCTGTGGACTGAGAGCAGGGTCTGATCCAGCACGTTACATGTGTTCGTGCTGCTCCAGCCAAGTGAGAGTTAACTGAAAAAGTGTTTCTTGAGCTGATGTACATGAAAGGGTTTTAGCAGGTGTGTTTTGTCAGACTAAAAGTCAGGAGTTTGCTTTCAGAGGAAAAGATGCTACGGGAGGAAATGCCATGTTTGGCAAACACAAGAAGAGATTCTGGTCTTTGTTTCTAGCATGGAAATGCAAAGAGGCTGTAGCTACGAGATCAGTCTCGGGCATGCTTTGGCTTGTGTGCGCACTTGGACCAGGATCTTAACATGTTTCTGAGCATAATCCATATGGAACCGTTGTTCCCATGCTGCAGGAGCACCCTATCAGAGCAGGCTCTGAGCACCTCAGGAGGTGATGGAGTGTGGGAGGGCATGGGAGGAGAGCAGAGGGCTTGGTGGGGGTGAGGTAGTATCTGGCATTAATTCGGGGAAGTATTTAAGCATATGTCCAGCTCAGCACATGAGCAGGTCCTCTGAAGTCAATTGGAGTTGCTTAAAATAACACTTGCGGGGTGCGTGTAGGGGTGTCTGTGTCTCTGCGTCTGTGTGTCTGTGTCTGCCTGTCCATCGCAGGCGTGCAGTTGTGGCACCCAAACCCCCTCAGAGTGATTTGAAGCTTTGCCTGCAACCAGGAGGTGCTGCTGGAATTGCCTTCCTGGGGCGCCTTGTGTTGGTAATTGCCAAAATAAATCTGGCAACTCCTGAAGTTGGCCATTCCCAGGGGCTGATGGTGCAAGAAGTTTGGGGAAAGTTTGCTGCAAAGATGAACGTGAACAGACGCTGCAAGGTGTTTGTATGCGCTTTATATCGCGTGTGGTTGCTGAGGAGCAGGTTACAATGGCTGTGAGGTCCGTGGGGAACTTCTGGGTTTCACAGCACCCACAGTGATCAACACACAGCAGTAAACGTGACATGGTGATGTTCTCAGGGGACCGCTCCTTCAGGACTCTCATGCCCTCCGGATCTCTAAGGCAGTCTGTGATCTATTAAGTAGAAAGGCCTAAGTGAAGCGACTTGCAGGGACAGGGTGAACTTTCCTGCTCTTGGAATGCTCTAATAAAAAAGAAATGGATGCTCTTGAAAATCCCTTTCATACAGGAAAATATGACATAGTGCTGTTATTTTTAAAACAAAACAAACCACCAAAAACCAACACACCAAAACAAAAAGTGCCTTCAGAAGTGGCCTGTAGCTACAGCAATGTTTAATAATACTGGGCATCTCTATTAGCCGTGAAGATGTTGGGGAAAGTAAGGTGCAGGGAGCAAAGAAAGCATGTCATGTCCTTGTCAGAGGCCTTTAAATACATTTCCTGTGCGACCATAAAGAGGAAAACTTTACCTTAAAACAAGAAAAAGCACAACACAGACACACACACTGACCGAGAAGTTTAAGATGCAAACAAAAGTGCAAGGCCCTATCTGCTTCTGTAGGGAATTACATAACTTATCAGAGAAAGCAGATTTCCCAAAACCTCGTTAAAATCCATAATGTTAAAGAAATTAATGTCTGCTACTCTTTGAGAAGTAATAAAGCCTAGTATTTGGTATATCTATGAATGCTGATAAAGTTTTTATTTTGGTGTGCTATGCTACAGCCTTGAAAGTCCACATCTGTAGTGGTGAGACTGGAAAGGTAAGTGTGACCTAAGACTTTAAAGATCCCTTGGTGCATAAGGTACGGCGTGGGGCCGCCCTGCCACTGC
Organism: Sagittarius serpentarius; assembly: GCA_034782735.1. Lineage (NCBI taxonomy): Eukaryota > Metazoa > Chordata > Aves > Accipitriformes > Sagittariidae > Sagittarius > Sagittarius serpentarius. The sequence goes on along the minus strand of JAVKLA010000039.1, from coordinate 16,645,373 downwards.
TCTGTGGGGTGGGACTGGGCAGGTCCCAGGCAGAGAGGCTGCAGTGCCTGCTGGCACTCTTCTCGTGCCCTGGACCGGCACTGGGTTGGTTAGACCCAGTAATCTTCGTCAGAGTTTCCCGCCTTTCCGGTTTGATAGCAATGAGAATCACAATATGGTAAGAGGAAGGGAATGAAAAAGCAGAATTAGTGATGAATTGTTGGGGGCTATTAAGCTCTAGAGGCATTTCCAACAGTATTGATCATCTCTGTGATGACAGAGATACAAAAAGATTTGGGCAACGTTTTTTTTCTTGCCTGTGGTTGCTGACAGTGGGAAACCGTCCGAAGAAATGTGGCTGAGTGCAGACTACTCAGCACGTCACCGTGGCAAATGTATTTTTAGCAATACTGACTAGGTAATGTTCTAATTAATGACATTGACACCTGGCTAGAGACCAACCAGCTCCTCGACAACCCCTTCAAAGTTCTCCATTAACTTCGAAGTTAAGTGTAACCTTCCTGGCAGCGGTACCCAAGCTTTTAGCTTTCCGAGTAAACTGTAGAGTGGTGGTGTCAGTGTCCTTAGGCCAAAAGTACTAGTCTGTCTAGGGAACTAACATTCTGTGGGTTTTTGTGGTGGTGGGGTTTTTTTTGTTTGGCTTTTTTTAATTAAAAAGCTGCCATGATTCAGATGAATACGTCACCTGGCTTAATTGCATTGCGTGGAAATTTACATGTTTACATATGATTCTCTTCGTTTGGATTAATGGTAGAGCTACAGTCTTGTCAAGTGTACTTAGAGGTAAATATGTAATCACTAAAGCTTCTGCTTATATTGGAGATGTTATAAGGTTATTTATGCTAATGAATGAGATGTGTAAAATGTTACTGATTTGATATTGCCCTTTCCCTTCTATACATTAACTTCACCAAATCTAAAGGTGTTGAAATCTAGCTGTCTCTGTAAAAAGAACGTATTGCTGGCATGAATCACTTTTTCCTGTGAATGTCTTGTCTGTAAAATTCAAAGTTTCAAATCGGGTAATTATAGGTAATGCTGGTAATGACCTTTGATTAAGATAGCATATTGTTTAATGAAATCTTACTAGCAGGCTTAGATCTGTGTTTCAAAATACAGAACTAGTAGCAAAACATTAAGGATTACAAAGTGGCTGTTAGCAGAAGGCACAGGTACTTGCACCTGCATAAAGATGCTACATTGTACTGCCTCATTCTTGCAAATCTCTTTTTAAACACGATTTTTGGACTTGGAAGAGCTTGGATTGACAGTCTTGGTGACTAAAGTTTCTCTTGAAACTCCTACGATACCGGCAGGACAATGCAGGCTGCCACTGCCTGTATCCTTATTAACAGTGTATGGGAGGGAGGATAATCCTGTTTCTTTTTTCAGTAGAGTCCCTGACCTCCCTCCTGAGTTTCTGATAGACGTCCTTGTTAGCAGTGGTGCTCTGGGATGATCGTATTTCTCATTTTAGTTCCTAGTGTAGTGATATTTATCTCCATTCATGTCAGCCACTGAAGGCATTATGGACAAAGGCTTACAGCACTGCAGGCGTAAGCCGCAGCAGAGCCAGTGACCAGCAGGCAGGGGCTTCGTATCCCATTATCCAGGAGACTTTTTAAAATTTGTGCATCTGTAATTTATATTGCAGATTATCTTTATTAATATCCCCTGTATAAAGTAGTTTTATAGTACTGTCATATCAGCCAATTTGAGTAAATGCGTTATGTGCTAATATATTCGTCTGTTAGAAATCAGTCTTTATGCTGATTCTCCTCTACCTTCTGGTTATTACTAATCCCATGTTTGCTGAATCTATGGCGAACTCTTGCTCTGTAGCTGTATGAACAAAAATGTGCCAAACAAGGAATATGTGTCTGCAGGTGGTGTTGTTCAAACAGGCTTATTACGGGTGCTCTGTTTCTCTCTCCGTGGTAAGCACTGTGTTACTTGTGACATGATGATTATTTAATGATACACTACTATTAGTTCATCCAGTTAATTTTGACTTGATTTCTGTAGGCCTACTTAATGAATTTAATAGTAAGACTGGTGTTTTATATAATGCTTTTCATCTAGGATCACTGAAATGCAGTCACCTTTGCTTTGAACTGCAACAGCTAGTAACAGCATGTAAGCAGATTAGTAAAAACACTGAACAGAAATGGCATCGTTCCTCCAGAGATCTCAAAGCGCACTGTGAAGGTGGTTATTTATTTGCTTCCTTATGTGTAAACAGAAGTGAGGTGCAAAATGGCCAAAATCAGGGTTGATAGTTGTGGCAGGAAAAGGACCCAAGACACCCGAGTCTTTTATGGCTTCAGGAAAGACTGTGAAGAGATTAACTGAAATCCTGGAAGAAACCTGAGGTAGGCAGAGTATTCTTATGCATACTATAGCATATATGACGGTGTATTGACAAATGCATTGTTATTAAATTGCTGTGGGACTAGTAAAGACCACTGCAATCAGGGCTGTAGCTTTCTTTAATCCAAAGAAAATTTTCAAATTAATAATGTTCTTGTTACATGGCATTTCTAAGACTTTTCTTTGATTTCTGATTGTGGAAGAGTAATATTTTCTGCTTTTAATCATATGCTGAAGAAATAAACCCATGTTCCTTCAAAAAGAAGAATTCAGTAACTAAACACGGTTGAATGCTGCAGTACTGCAGTAGTGCAGTGCTAGGCATAAATAAGTTGTAGACTTAGTGGCTAAGCGGAGGTACCTATTACCATTTTTGAGTGAGTCCTTTACTGTTTGTGGCTCTTCAGGACTGGATTGGATTGCTTGTTTCATCTTTTGCACCACTTAATCTTCTAAAGATGTTTTTCTGCCTTGGATGATTTCCTTTGACAGCAGTGTGCTGAGCAGTGGCAGATATATATATATATTTTTTTTTACATAGGTTCAGGAAGCAGAAGAGAAGAGGGAGGAGAGATGGGGATTTGAGATCTTTCGTCTATGTTGAGCCATTGTGAATTTAGGATCTAGGGCAGAGTGTTAAAAAGAATTAATCATTAATGAGCCAATAAAGAGTATTAAAAGACAAATTGGCTGAACCTTCCTGGCCTTTTTCATTTCCTTCTATGGAAACAAAGTATAGAGCGCCAGATGATAAATAGCTCCAGTGCAGCCATTCTTGCAGGATTAACATTGTAAAATCTCAAATAATAAAAGCATCCACTTTTTACTGTGTTAACCAAATAAAAGCCTTTTCTATTGTGCCTGTTTTATGTACGCAGAAGCAGTCTTGAGTAAACATCTGTCTTCAGAGCAGTCTGCTATGCTAGCTCCTGCTTTTTCTTCTTCTTCTCCTGCTGTGCTCCCCAAGAAACTGGTTGTGGACAAGTATTTCCAGTAGCAGTTTTTGCCACAGTGGTTCGGTACCTACCAGTACATTCAACTCTGTCTCTGCCAGAGCGGATCTAGTTCTCTCTTTATCCCCACTGCAGCATATTTGCCGGCATGCCTTGCCCCTCCTGCAGGGAAAGCTGCCCTCCAGCTCTGCCAAGGAGCTCTCAAGCTGCCTGTCCCTCGCTGCTGCCGGGGCACCGCTGTGCCAGGTTCATTCTACACCACCCAAAGGGACTTTGGTGCGAGTGGCTGCCAAGTGCAGCGGTGGTTAGCACGGGAAAGCAGGAGGCGTTGCAGTAAGTATCCACCAGACACAACTGAGCTGAGGCGTGTGGCCTTTGAAAGCAGCCAAGTATGATTTCTGCGGTTGGATCCTGCTCTCTCAGCAACAATTCAGACGCAATAGTGAATGGTACCTACTCCTGTGATTATTAATGAGTTATGACTTCAGGGGTTAAAATTAGGAAAGAGAAATTAAATTGATTGTGCTGTTTTAATCTCTAGTGAATTCATGATGATGTTTAAGTGAAAAGCGAAGGATTGAATGCATTGCATCTTTATTTGAAAGTTTCACTTTTGATACTGATAGAATTTTAAATGCCATGTACAAAGCTGGATCAACATGCTTAAATGTCTAGTCCTGTGAATTAACTGTTGAGTTTTTGTGGTTAAAATGGTGTAGAACCTGCAGTTAAAAGAAGTGGGTCCAGTGCCTGAACTGAATGTGAAAAGCATTTGAACCATATGAAGGCTGTCATGGTAATCAGAATATTTGGGTTGGGGTTAACACTTGAGTTGCTTAGCCAGGTTATGAAAATAATTCTAGTTTCTTTGCTCCTTCCTATCTGGAAAGAGAACCTGATGGATGTATTCCCTTTGCAGAGGGCTATAGGATTTTACCAATACGGAGATACATAGGTAACTCTGTAAAAGCTGGAGAGCTGTGTATGACCTGTGGTAACACAAAGCTGCTGGCAGTGATCTCTGCCTCTGGCATACCAGAACAGCTCGTGGAGCTCACACGCTCCAGGCTGCAGTCAGAGGCAGGTAAAATTTTAAACCTGACAAACGTGAATTCTGTGTGGGTCATTCAGGCACCATGAACGTGGGAGGTTCGTGAATACCTATCTCGGAACATCATTTGACTGAAAGAATAAATTTGAATTCATGCTGGTTTGCTTTGTACCTAGCAAAACGGGGGGGGAAAAAAACATAACACGGGTTGTAGCTGTCTTCCTCCTCCCAGCCCACCTGAGGTCCAGCAGAATTCTCAGGGCGAGTCTGGTGCGTTTCCCCATCTCTGAGAGCCAGAAAAGACAAAATAGTTCCTTTCTTCCCCTGTACCGTAGAAATTTTCCATCATTATCTGCAAGAATGTGAATGCTGTTTCTTCCCACTTAGGAATAGGAGGATTCTAACTTTGTAATAAATCCGTGCCTCTGCAACATGGGTAGCGGTTGGTGAATTACGAGTATTTTGTTTGGCCGTTTTGCTTTTCTGCTTGCTTTTGGGTAGGTAGGTGTCTACTTCGTGGTCCTTAAAGCAGTTTGATGGGTTCTGTTAATAGCCATGTTCTAGAGCTCAGCTAATTTAGTCAGCAGATACTTGTGATTAATTAGCGTCTCTGTGACACATCATGTGCCCTTCCAGCAAAGGGCACTTTGTTTCCTTTGCAGTTGATTGGGAGCACAGAGGACTGCTGTAGTGTGGGCTCAGTTGATTACGCTCGTGGAAGATACGTGCCTTAAGGTGAATGCCTGCAGAGGTGGTGTCTTGTGTTCTCCGGGACTGAAGTTGCTCAGGTGAAGAACCAATCTGAAAAGCTGAAAAGGGTTCAGTAAAACTCTCGCTGGTTTGCAGTGATGCGTTTCAGAGTGAATCAGCAAATCCTGATGTTGTTCTGAGTTCTGCGTGTTCTTATCAAAGGTTTAGGAAGTATGTTTAAGTGCAAACAAGATCAAGCTTTTATGGTAGGAGTTGATCTTTTGCCCTCTAAGGGTGCATGTGCCACAAGGGGTAGAGATGTGGCTATGGGAATAGGTTGAAACTAAAACACAATTCTGAACCATGTTCAATAATCTTGTTGAAAGAAAGGCAGAAGATGTACGCTGCAATTTGAAATTGCATTTGCTATTACATTTCAAATGTATGTTAATCCCTCTCTGTGTGGCTACTCACCCATCCAAATGATAAACTGAACTCAAAGCTCTTGTGATGATGATAACACCAACATATAAAGGAAAGAATGAACAATGGTGATGCCAGAGACTGTGTTGGTTTCTTTTATATTACTGCTTATTACTTGTGGGACTTGCTTAAAATGTAGTGATCAAGGATCACTAACTGGTAATAGAATACATGATTCAAATCTTCATGTTTCAGGTCTTATGGCCTCTTGGGCTGAGGGAGTGGACTATGTGTTTATCTGCATGTAACATGTCTTTGGTGCTGTTATATTTAGTATTTTAAAAAAAAAAAAAAAAGGCAAACTTGTTCTCATATATTCCACAAGTGTGGAAGGTATTTTAAAGTGATGCTGTAGTGTAAATCAGAGGCTGAAAAAAGATGCTATGCTCACAGTTGTGACTGCTACGGGGAAGCGTTACTTGGGATTTATGCAGTGTGTCTGAAAAACCATGAGACTGGAGTGCTTGAGGGAGGCTTCAGTGTGAATAGCAGCTTCATGTCAATAATCTGGAAAGTTGTAGGCATGTACCACACCGTGAAACACAGTGTTACCTCTGTTCTGATTTTGAATCCACCCATGAATCTGCTGTTTCATGGAGGCTTTTAAGTGAGTTATCTAATTGTCATTTTTTTTTGCTTGGAGATGACACTGCTTTCCTGCTCTATGAGGAAGACACAAGCATTTTGTATTAGGAAGTGGGAAAGCTCCTGCTGAAGTGATGGGAACGTTGCCTCAGCAGAATGGCTGTGTAAAGCTGAGGAGTTTGATGTCCCACATGCCTACTTTACTTCCCTACATTTTTCTCCTGAATTTTCTTGGTATGAGGAGTTTTCAAGAAGGTACTATGGTCTATTCTGTTCTTTCCTGCTAGTTTCATAACAGCTCTGCAATTAGAGTTAATCAACGTGTGCATACAAAAAGCCTTCCAGTAATTCTATTTAATCATGAGGAAAATGTTTCTACAGCCTGGCCACATGCAGCACTCATAAATTAGCTCAGAACAGCGTTTCTAACATATCACCCCCCTTCATCTTCACAGGGGAATTTTCTGCAAAGCTATTAGTGACTTAAAGGAACCCGTTTGGCTTAGAAAAGATATGGTTTTTAAACCTTTAATTTCCGTGTTCTTTACACTGGGAGACCGCAGAGGCAGACGGCTAATATGCTGAGAGTCCACATTTGTGAATTAGGTTTGTGTTCTTTTTGACTAAAGAAAGCAGAGAAAAAGGAAAGCATTTGTATGTACCATTGTGTATTTCGTCTCCTTCACAAATGTATTTATCTGAATGTGAGAACTGCTGATTCAAACCACTTCTCTAGTTTTGAGACTGTGGGTGTGCTCGGAGCATGGTTAATGCTGTGTACCTCTGGGTGCAGCAGGGCCTGTGGAGTGCTATCTGATTAAGGTCTTCTCAGCACCCTTGTGGCTATTGTAACATGATTAATTTGTATTTAATTTAAAAGATAAAATAGCAAGGGATTTGGAGGTCGATGCAGCTGGTTCTCCAAGTTGTTCTCAGCAGATAAAGCCGAGACAAAACTAACAGGATGGAGGCTTGAACACCAGGAGCGGCAGAGCTTTGCAGTGTGACTTTTCCTGGCTTTCACAAGCTATACGAAGCATGGGCTATTTTCACTGAGCCCTTTTCTACCAGATTCACTCCTTACCTTCATGTAGATTGCATTTCATTACTTTGCACTAGCCACGTCTTCCACAGGCTGTGCAAAATGTGAAGCACACACCAGAAGATTGACAGCCCGTTTAGACCTGTGGTCTGCTTGGCACCTTCCTCACACAGCGACAGTGTTTAGCATCCCGGTACCTAAAAATGTGTGGTGAAGGATGACAGTGGATGGCTTCGTGAGCTACCTATCTGAAGCGTTACAAATGTGTGTTTTGTGTTAGGTTGTGGAAAGCACAGCAGTTTGTAAAGGGTTAACAGGCTCCTGTGTTTGGTAATTTGGGGAACAGTGCAAGTAAAAGGAAAGCTGAGTAAAGGCAAGCTAAGGAGAAAGGTGAGTCTCTTGCCTTTTGCCTGGCTGATGCTGGAAATGTCTATAGAGATCACAGTTGAACAGGTTTCCGGAGATTTGCTTTTGTTTTGTAACCATTTTGTGGTAATGCAGCAAGCTCTGAGGAAACGAGCTCGATGCGGACTGACGCGGGGAGCTTTGTTCGCCTCCTTGGCTGGCGGAGCTGCCTGCCCATGTTACATGCAGGCACCGCTCTGTCACCTCGTCCGCCCGGACCCGGGCATTGTCTCTCTCAGAAAAATAATAGAGCAGAACATGACGCTTGTTCATGCCTAAATGGCAAAAAGATTATTCCTGTATGGTGAGCCTGGCCAAAGGAGGCAAAAGGTTTAATTTTTTTTTCCCCTTCCCTTATTACACTTGTGTTATTGTGGATGGAGCCTGCATTGTGTAAGCTCTCAGCTGAGAAAAGATTTGGCATCATGTGAGTCAAGTGCCTTTTGTTCAAAGGACTGCAGTTTGCATACTCAACGGAAAGAATCTTTCTTCTATTTGGACAAGATCAGTGAAAACTTCTTGAATCGCTGCTTTCTCAGCCTTTTAAAAATCTTTTTTTAAAAGATCTTGTCAAGCTACCAAGGGAAAAAACCAGCAGGTAGAGCATGTAACAAAATATAAAGAAGTAAAAAATAACTTCAAAAGCTGTGAGTGAAATTTTCAGTCTTTGAGCATCTTTTTCATTATTTATGTGACGTGGAGTCATCGTCTTCCCCCCCACCCCCCGGCCCCTTTCTCCTCCTCCTTCCTGCACTGGATCTGTGGGAAAAAAAGATGAAAACTTGGTTCTGAAGAGTAAATTTTTAATTCTTTTCCTTTTTGAACTCTGTATAACAGATAGCAAAATAAAACTAAGAAAATAATAAAATAGAGGGTTTTTCCCACCTGTTTTGGTTGGAAGATGTATGTGTAGAATTTACCATTTCTGGTGACGCGTAAGAAATGAAAACGTTCAAGAAATTTCTGTAGAAGTCTTCAAGAAAATATTGTGCACTCGTAAGGTTTGCAATGAACCGAGATAATTTTGGGGTCCATCAGTCAAAAACCTTTTCCATATAACTGCTTCTAGGGGCTGCAGTGAATTTACAAATAAGAGTAACGGAAGGAAAAGACATGGGCTTGAGGTCTAGGTTGATGCAGCTATCGAGCAATGCCCGCTTCAAAAAGGTCACGCAGCATCTGTTTCTCTTGCTCCCTGGGTTGATAATGTACCCAAGCCTTCTCGTCACCCAAAAGCAAGCTGAGGACACAACTACAAGTTGGATGAAATTTGTTTGTGTAGAAAACAAAGGTTCTGAGGTTATTTTGAAATTTATAATGTTTAATTTGGCAATTTTCTATTTAAAAAAAAAAAAAAGAAAAAGAAATCTCAACAGTTCTGAAATTGAAGTCTTTTGCTTCTGTACATGGGATGAGCAGAAATATTCTTACAAATCTGTTTGATGCTAAAACGTTTCCTGCTGTGGCATCTTTGTTTCTTTGCTGCAGTTTAGGAAATTAAGCCATGCCCAAGGGAGGGCTTGGTGTTGTAAGGCCCCTACGTGATTTCTGTAATGCTCTGAAGTCAGGTAAATCCACATGGTTTGGCCAGAGGAAAAGGTATGTGCACTGTGACAGCTGAAGTGCCTGGAACAAGCGAAATAACGGTGGCTTGAACTTGTTGTCATTCGGTAATATGTGGATAGCAGTAAGAAAGCAATGGGATACAATGTGAATTGATTGATTCAACACAAAATGTCTTAGGACTGTCAAAAAGTATTGTGATGTAGCAGGAAATAATTCACTTAATTCCCTTCCTGTAACAGTAAAATTTGAGGAAATTTTCCTAGCTGAAAAGTTAGAATTTTCTTTCAGGAAAATTATGGGTATTCCCCCCCCCCCCCATCTTTTATTTGGTAAGACCTGCATATTCTGGTGTGGAGACATTTAAAATTTCTCTTCTGTTTCTAGAAATTGTCTTCTGCTCTGATTCCTGACAGACATGTTACCTTTGAGTAATTGGCATGTGGTATAACTTGGAGCAGCCCTAAGAATACACGTAAAAGAAACCCTTTTGTTTCCTTGTTCTGCTTGTATCGGGGTTAACCGAGCTTGAGCACTGTGTTTGAGTTCTTATTTATGTAGCCCTCTGAATGAAATACTTGAAAAGTACTGCTGCCAGGCATCGCACTATATAATACATGTGTTGCTACTGGGATGACCAGCTGCTTCTGCTCAGGCTACTAGATGTTGCTTGATCATTCATTGTCATTGCATCTGCTGGACAGACATGCACAGAAATAAGTCGTCATGTGTGGATTTTTTTTTTTTTTTAAGAAATTCTCTCAGATTCACTAATTATATTCCTTCTGCTTCTTCATGCTCTTACATTTCTTGCATCTTCTTTTATGACGGAAAAATTAGCTCCAACGTTTATGTGCAATGCAGAAACTCCTTGGACAGAGTGAGGGGGGGAATGTACTTGCAAGCGTACTTGACTAGTGTACTAGTATATGAGTCGTAGATGTGACTTGCCTGATGATGCAAAATAGTGGTAAGCAAAACACCAGTTTTGTTTTGTAAGCTACAAATTCCATCAGTGGCTGAGTTGTCTGTGCCTGACAGTCAGGTATGTTAACTTCTTCCTAAAATACTCAAAATGGAAGATAAGCTGTAAAGAAATAGATTAAAATTCTGTTCTCCACGTTTTGGTTCCAAAGGGTATGGTTGCTCATCCTGCCCGTTTCTATTTTGCCAGGCATCAGATGGTTCAAAAGATGATTTCAATTCATTTCAGTTTTGCTGTTGTACTTTTGATGCTTCCTGAGTAATAAAGTATTTGACAGGGTTTGAAGTGAAACTTTATTCTATAAATAACCTTCCAGTTTTAAGAAAGCAAAGGACAAACTCCACAGGCGATTGGGCTGAAAAGTTTTGCCTTGTCCCTTACCCTTCTGTCAACCCATGAACCTACAGCTGAACCATCCTTGCTCTGCAAAACAGGTATTACGGCAGCATCAGGAGATGAAAAGAAACTGTGTGATGAGCTTCACTTCCACCCTGGGCTGCATATTGCCTTTCCTTGTGAATCATTTAGGACCCAATCCCACAAATCTGCTGAGACATGAACAGTTACCTCAAGAGTAAGGGAGCTTCCACTGAGAGGGAGAATTCTTCACAGGTGTGAACATCTGCTGGCGTCTTTAGTCTTTACTGGCTTTTTATTTCCTATTCTCATGACGGACAAAGTAGCCGTGTTTTCATAGCGGGAGAACACAAGGGTCCTGTTGTCAGTGATCTTTCAAAGAATTGTAAGTACAATTGTGCTCAGCCTGTGGAAATTTGCCATGCTACCTACTAGGAGTAAGTATTTGTTGGATTATTTTTTTTTAATGTGTTCTCAGTAGACCTCGTTTTGCATTCACCTACATTCATACGTAGCCCCTGAGGTCTTCACCAAGAGTGCAGGTGTTGCTATTCTGATTTGCCATTTCCACCCTGGGCTTGCATAGGTGGCAGGGCAGTGGGGAACCAGCTGGCCATGGCTTTGGTTTTGTCCTCGCTTTGTGTTCTTGATCTGGGCAATCTCAGTTGTTCCCTCCTGGCGCACTATCTCCTGCCTGCTTCACTCCCTGCACTTGGATTCTTGTTTCCTGAATCCAAAACACGCTTTTCCTCATTGTTCAGCCATGTCCACCTTTAGCTGCTCCCTTACCTTTATGAAGCCATTCCCACTTTTTTGTTATTTATTGCTTGTTTGCTAAACAGCTGGAGTCATGCTGAACTGTGAAATGATTTCTCCTTTCTTACAGTCACAGTCTATAATCTGTCATGTCTTTGAGACAGTTTCATGCTCTAGATCAGGGAATTTTTAATATTGTGCCCCTGTCTGGAGTTTTGCTGGGAATAAATCTCAAATTCTCACGGACGTCATCTACTAAAACAACCCTAGCTTGGGGCACAAGGAAATTGTGTTAATGATGCTATACCAAATACAGTATGGGTCACAGTGTATATAAACTCTATCTAGTCAACTTTGTTTTACTGCTGTGATTTCCTATAATGTGATAGATGCTGCAGCGCTGCAGCAACCTGCATTTCCAGCAGACCCAGTGTGCAGCAGCTGCCCCTTGCAGGGTAAGAAAAGGATGGAACATGAGGTTGCAGCATTCATTTGTATCAGTCAGCAATAAGGGCAGCACAGGGTCTACCACATCATGCCCTGGGCAAAGAAGCCATTTGGAAAAGTTGTGTGTAAGGAGTAACACATTATTTGTTTCCTCAGTCTAGTTAGTCCATGAAAAATTGCTATGACTGACGATAGTATTCCTAAATGCAGAAGAATCTAAACAGAAAGGAAAATACTTCCTTTAAGACAATAAAAGAGAACCCCCTGATGTTATTTGAAACAGTTGGGCAACTAAAAGGCAGGGCAAAGATGCAGAAAAATCCAGAATCCAGCTCTTCCCTGACCTACAGGGGAATGGGTTTTGCTGCCTTGCTCTTTAACCTATGTAAAGAATTATGAGAGAAATTAGTAAACCTCTTGGCTGCTTTTTGGTCTTTTACCCATGATGGGAGGGCACAAGGTGTTACTGAGGCGTTGAGGAGACTGGTTAATCGGCTCATGCAGAGCCTGGAGTCTGCTAGCTCTTGAGGCAGCTCTAGGTAAGCCTTCTGCTGCCTGCTTGGGGCGTCTGGAGGTCACTGAAACACAAGTGAGTGATAAATAACATGTTATAAGGTGAGGGGACAGTCAAAAAGACCAAGACTGTTTTCTGCAGCCTGCTGTGCTGCTTTTTTAGTTGAGAAGTTGGTGTCCCGTTGGAGTTCAGGAGCTCCGTAACCTCAGGATTGCTTTCATCCATGTGCAGAAAGGCTGGATGCTATTTCTCCCTGAGTGGAGCTTTGTCTTCTACGTTTTTGGCTGCTATGAAGCCATCTGGAGACGTCAGCTTGCATACGCTTGCTTGCCAAGCTGTGTTTCATGCAGAGACCAGGTAACACCTGCGAACCATTGCCTGTACAAACTATCAAGTGTTTTGCAGGTGGCACTTGAAGTGTTGATGTTCACCTGCGATGGGCTAAACGGTTTGTGTCATGCCTGCCCCAGGAGCTTGTCTTTCCAGGTTACACAACAGCATATGCTGAATTTCAAATCCTCTGGGCTTGGCACCTTTGATTCCTTGGGAGGAGACTGGCAGCCGGAGCTCCTTAACAAATTGTCCCAAAGAAATGAATTCCAAATCTGGCAGGGTTTGCTGGAGACCAGAGATCTTTACTGTAGGAAGAAATGAGAAGTTACCTTATTCTCTCAATTCGTAATTTAAAGATGACACTGCAGTTTTAAGTAGACAAAAGATTGCTGAGACTACACACGATAGTGATGAGTGTGTGTGCACGTGTGGGTGAGTGTTTAGAGTGATCTCTGTTTCGTTTCTTAGCTATTTTTATACTTCCTTGCATATAGCATAAGTGATGTGCTTTTGGATGGGCCAAAGGAGAAGGGCAATAGAAAACCACAGGATTTAGAACACGTATTACGGTATGGCATAAGAAAGTAGCAAAATGATGCTTCAATTTCTGTAGTAACAGAAAATTTACCCTGTGTTTTGGTACAATATAGGAGGCTTTATGAGTCTCTTGAGAGAGCAGAGCCTTTCTGCTAAAGGTGGAATAATGGAAACTTTATGGAATAAAAATTTTATACTACCAGTACACACCTAAGGAAAAATGGCTGGGAAAATAATTGTAAGAGGATGCGGAAAAAAAATCTTAGCTCTAGCATTTCAATAGTAATTTGAATCAGTCTCTCAAATGTTTTCATGGAACAACTGTCTTCTGTGCGTTCTTAGTGGAAGTTGATACTGCTTTCTAAATTTTCATAATACTCTGCTTATCAAATAGCGTACAGTTTGGCCTGTGTTTCTTAACTGGTTGTACACAAAACATAGCCTCTAGGCTTGATCTTGCAAAGACTGCAGACTTGAGAGTAAAACTAAGATCACGCAGAGAATAAGAGTTACTTTTGTTGACAACTGTTCTGGTCATCAGTTGATCCATGGTAATTATGCATGTCCTGCTCTCATCAGGAAGAACTGTGTGTTACATGTGTCATGTTTACCACATTTTGATCTCATCCTTAGTTTGATGGAGAAAGCACTGCCCTAGAAAGTGGGGGGGGAAGAGAAACCTGACTGCCTGCTCTTTGCTGTCACATAAAAAAATAGAAGTCTTTGAAATGTTGCTGTTGACTTCCTGTGTTTTCAAGTCAGTATACTGTTTGATGTGGTTTATAGGGAAATCAAAGCTATCCATGTCTCTGAATACGTTGTCTGGATTGAGCTCCTCAGAGGACTTCAGTGCAGAGGCTTCAAACTGCTTTAGTTTTGAAGGTGCACACTGGCGTGCTCACATTGCCCAGCAGCACGTTGGGGCTATAGCACAGCCTGGGTGATTTCAATTTCATGCAAGATATACTTCGAAATGTCCAAGTGCTTGCTTGAGATCTTGCCCCTGTATTTGCAGTCTGTATAGGGTGGCTATGAAACAATTATGTTGAACAACTACTGTTGTTCAAATGCAGTCAGCCTAGTAATTTCTCTTAGGAAAAAAAGGAAGTATTTTAATTATATTTAATATTAGTCCTGCATAGACACAAATGCCAGCATGATTTATTTCGTTTAGCAGTATATTCCTCTCAACTGAATTATGTGTAATTGTGTAGACATCGTCACTTTAAATATTTTATGGGCTTGTATAATGTAAGACAGAGTGCAGCCTGTAGGGTCGGCAAGAAATATTGCTGTATAACTTTTATTTAATTTTATTTCAGCAGTTTAATAATTCATTTTAACTGGATTTGAACATCAGAACGAGCTCATGGCTAGAGTGTAACCTGCTGCTGTAGTTCTTGAATAGACAAGTCGGATCAGTGAAGAGTCTTGAATAGCCAATAGATGTGAGCTACACACGTGTTCAGGTTGTCATCTAATAGGAAATATCTGACTTGTTTGCTGCTTCAAAGGCAAACTGTGTTCAAGGTTTGAGCTGGCTGGGAGCTTTCTGACAAGGCAGGATTATGTCTTGTGGAAAATAGAGACTTGCCAAAATGAAAAGTGTTTTAATGAAATAGGAAGGGTTCCTTTGGAGACTTGTTTGCTGCTATTTTACCTGTAGTCAGGATTTTGTTCCTGGAAGTTCTGGGATGGAGGGAGAAAACTAAACAATTGTACCACCTTCTCAGGCAGTATGGTACACTGGTCCCAGTCGTGGCCTCCATGAATCTTTGAGAGACGGAATGTCGCAGTTGGGTCTGTGCTGTTGTCACCCTTGGCATCCCTGGGACGTCACAGGATGGCTTTCCACCAGCTGGGGCAATTTTGGACCTCACTGAATTTGGACAGGATAAAACCTTACGTGCTTTCTTATTTATGAAAGGACGCAGGAGGGATCAGCAACATGGTCATCTGCTTCCTGTTCCTGCTTATCATGACAAAGTATGGAAAGTTCTTAATTATGGGCAAAGCTACTGTTTTGCAACGGACACTTGATGCAGCTGAGACCAGTGGGCAACTGTAAATGGTAAAATGCTTAGTGTGAAAAGGGAGGAATTGTTCTGTATGTGGTGGCAGTTGTGTTTTAGACCATATTCTTGTAAGTGAAGTGCAGAATACTTTTGTAATGCAAAATGTATTAAGGATGCTCAGCACCTTTGCAGGCTGCTGACTTCTGATACAGTACGTGACCCATAGCTCACCAGATTTTCATAGTCATTTGCCTTGTTAAAAAAAAAGTGCCATCTTTATCGAGAGAATATTTAAATTTATTTGCAGAATGAGTATCATTTAAGTCAGATGTCATCCTTTTCAGGTTTTGCCACTGGTCATGTCATAGCTGGATTTGAATATGACTTATTTCAGTGAGGTAATTAACACAGCCAGCTTCAAATGCAGCATTCACAGCCATTTGTCATTTTTGGCTAATACAGTACAAAATCTGTCACTAACATGCTTTTCATCTGGAGTTGTCCACCTGAGGATGTTTGATCTCTTTTGATTTTATCTGCTTAAAAATGTTTAGTTGCTCAGATAAATGGCTAGAACTTGAAGTATAAAGCACCGTGTAAATAAAACAGTTGTCTGTCCAAGGAGTCTCTGCAGGAGCCATGTAAACAGATTACAGTCAGGGTTATCGGGAAGCTTATCTGTATCTCGGCTTAAGCTCTTCGGGGTTATTTTGATTATTTTTTTTTCTTTTTTTCTTTCAGGGTCACATGTAACACAGTAGCCTTTTGAAGCTGACGCAGAACAAGAGTGTCTCACCTAATGTCTGCTCTGTTAATAAAATCATGTTATTGTGGATGACCAGGATGTAACTAAATAGATCCAAGGCTTTGCATCTTGCTTTGATAAAGCAAGAGCTGATCAAAACTTTGACATTTTCAAACAAATTAAATACTTCATAGCCTACTTGAGTTCAAAAGTTTGTACTCATGGGTCTTTTGGTTATTTGTGAAGTCTTTCCTAGAGGGGTAAAACTGATCATAATTTGATACAATGCAGCCTAATACTTTTTGCTTTACTTGGCGTAAATGTCCAGATTTGGTATCGGTTGCTTTCATTTGTCTGAAATCATCAAAACTGCCTCTCAAGAACTGAGATGTAATAGCTCCAAAGGAACTGTAATTAGAGCAAGGCAGGGAGATAAATGTGCAGAAACAAGCATGAGTTCCTGCAGGTCAGGTTCCCCGCCTCTGAGCATGCTGTACCAGAGCAGCCTTTGCTTCCCGTGACTCTGCGTCCCCATATGCTTCAGCCTTGGTGCCCAATAGTCCAGCTGGGTAACATCCCTGTGGGGAGGCACTTTCATCCTCCTCCAGCAGATTCCCCGCTGGCAGCAGCTCCTCTGGAGACCAGGGTCTCCATTCTGGCAGGGAGAGGGTGGTAACCATCTCCCAGTCCTTCAGGTTTCTACCTAATACTTGCCAAGAGACATCTTGTGTCTTTAGTACAGCCTGGCAGGTTTCCCTTCGCCCTCCCCTTCCTCCTGTCCCATCTTTGCAGGCGCTGCTAAGCCATTTTACCTGTGCGTCTTGCCTGGGTCTGCCTGCAATGCAGCAATGCTGCTCGTGTGTTTGTATGGCCATGTATGAACGGTAGAGAGTGGTTTCTTTTCCAGTAAATTGAACTCCCTTTCTCCTCACACCAGCTGCCAAAAGATGACAGCTACCGGGGAGACTTAAAATCCCAAAAAGCTACTGATACGTTTTATAGGTGTAGGCCCTTTTGGATCAAAGTCAAATGAATTGTTGATATTTTGGTTTGTGGACTGATGAGAAAGATGGGAGGGAAAGAAGGCAGATAGGGGAACTGGATAGATACGAGTGGGTTTGGGGCAGTTTCCAACTAGGAAACAGTAATTTTAAGCAGTTGTGAAGGGTTAAACAAAATGTTTTGCATAGCTAGAATTATTTTTTTTGTGTTGGGGCTGATTTTTAAACAAACCTAGATAAACCTCAGAATTGTTGCCGTTTCAAATCAAAAGTCAGTTAAAATCTTGATTCTAAATTTTGAATATTTTTGGTTAATTTTAATAGGTATTTCTCACTGAAAAAGTTTGTCTGAAAAATATCACCTACTAGTTATGATGCTAGACAGCACATTCTATGAGACATTCATGTTTTGACAAAGGAAGCTCTGGCATACAATTTGGTTTCGCGTATTTTTATACCAACACTTAAATGTTGGGCTTGAACTACTTGGCTGTAAGAAAATATGTTTATAATCTCCTTACAGTCACATAGTCTTGCATGCTGAAAAAGTTGGTTAGAGTAATTTGTAACTCTTCCAGATAATTTTAAAACATACATGTTTTAGAAGAAAAAAGGAACTGCAAGCAGGAGCTCAGAAAGGAGCTTTTGATCTGATCATCTGAAAGGCAACTGCAGAGCTTCCAGTGAAGCTTGCCAGTGACTGAATGTTGCTGTTGGAAGGATCCCGCACTTGGATTTGAACACATTGGCCACCCGTGTTTTATAGATGGCCAAAAGAATGAATTCTACTTTTAGAGAAAACACCTGTCCCTGCTGCCTCCGGTCCTGTGCTGCAGATTCCTCTTGGCAGCAGAAAGAGGTAGAGCAAGTGTGCTCTATTTTGAAAAGTATTTTTGGCACTGCAAAAGTCTCTTCTTAACTTCCAGATGTACCTCAAAATATTTTTTTCTTACAGTCTCTCCATGAAGTCTGCGCATGCATCTGCCGTGTGACTCCCCATATTTTCATCCTTAGACCAAATTCTGGCCGAGGGCAGAGGCAGTTTTGCTAGACCAATGTTTGGGCGACGCAGTCGCTGAATGAAGCACTGGTTTTACTTGGACGCTATATCTGCTGTAGGTTAGGTAAGATAGAAACTTCATATGGGGGCTGTATTTTTGCATGAGATTTTGTTGCTGTGCTTTTACGTTCAGCTCTTGAAAAGTGGGAAATGTCACACACACATTGAAATTGGTGTTGCACTGAGAGTGCTGATTGAGACCTGGACAGACAACTTGGCTCCTGACTGGGCAGGGTTTTGTGCTGAAACGTCTCCTTTTCGAAATAGGATTTAGAAAGTTGTATGCATTTGTTTCTGTGGAGCGCTCTTCTATAGGAGAGTGAGCTGTTTGAACCATGCTGTTTGTTTATGATACAGCAAGTAGCTGGCAAGTTTTGTGATTGTTTGAGATGGACTCTTCTAATAACCATGTTTCTGATAGGAATACTCAGTGTTTCAGAAGAGAACTGTCAACAAGCTTGTTTTAAATCCTTTGTTTGAGCAAATGTTTGTGACAGTCACCTTACCTCAAAGATTCACAGAACATAAATATGAATGCAGCCAAAGCAAATTAAATAATTTATTTCAGCAAATATTCCTAGGAAAATGAGCTGATAAATTTGCATGGGGCTAAAACTTTCTTCATCACAGAGGCTGACCGAAGAAGTTAAGACTCTAGCTGGAGCTGTCAAGGAAGGACTTAAGGCAAATGAGCTTGCTTACTTTGTTCTTTCTTTTCTAAGCCCAAAGTTAAGATCTTGAATTCCTTCCCTTTGTGTGTGAGTGCTAGGAGGAATGTAATTACCTAAGTGATAAGAATGTTGATTAATGCTGCCTAGGTTGTTGATAACACCTATTTTAAAAGGTGAAAGCTTCTCTGTGCGTATGCTTCTGTGTATTATAATGGAACATGTAGTCAAGAATTCAGCATTTTCCTCATGACTCCTGGTGCGTTGAGTCATCACACAAGCCTGTTTTTGCTCTTTGTTATTCATTTATTTCATTACCTTATTTAAAATGACTTGGAAGAAAGGGTATCGAAAGCCTCTAGCTTTTTTTATATTCAGTATGTTCTTTTTTCCCCTAAAAAAAAAAATATTTCTATTTACTAAGCAGCGAGCATCCGCACAGTGCCAGAGCTGAGCTGGAAATAGAACAGTGACTTCACCAGCTAGTTTTATAATGGAAAAACTGCAGTTAGCATATATTTTGCAAGGCATGTAGTTGAAAAAGCAGTGTGAACAGCTTTGCAATGACTGAAACTTCATAATTATATCAACACGAAGAACGAGCCAGTATTTAGATGTGGAGTCAATTCTGTGTTGCTTTCTTCCTGGAAGTCTCAAGGCCATAAGAATTTAACAATCTGTGAATAAATAACTGCTATTTAGCTCATCAGAGATGGTGTTGCAAGTCTTATTGCCTCCGAACTTGCTTAAAGCTTCTAGATTTAATAGGAAAACTGCAATTGCAACTACATAATTGTCTGGATAACTATTATTGCTTGTAATAACATTACTCACAGTTTAATACTCACAGTATAACAGAGTATACTTGATTTTGGGGCAGAGCAGTGACATGTAAAAGCACCCTCTTCAGCTAAATTCTAGGAGACAGCAAATTTTTAGAAGGTTGGAGGGAACTATTACATAAGGACAAATATTTACCTAATGTAATCAAACTCCTCTTTAAATCAGAACAATAGTGGGAGTGCAGTTACTATGGTTCTGTGTAATTTTGTGCTATATTTGGCAAAATTTGGCAGGACTAAAGCCACAGCTGATCATCTGATTTTGAAAGGGAAGAGACAAATATGGCAGGCTTGCATTCCTAATCTGTCCTCAAGATGATGGTGCAGGCTGCCTTGCAAACCCTGAGCAAGGAAAAATAATCCCAAGAAATATTTATCAAAAAGCACCTTGCAGCATCCTTGGCCCAGGTCCCCATTTGAGCCCAGCGGGTGCCGCCAGGGCCTGCCCCAGCGATGCTGTAGGATGTCGGTCTCCTCTTCTGCCACCCCCCAGCCCAGCCATGGGGTCCCACTGAGCCAGCCTGGATCTGCTTGTGAGCTTCCAAAGTACTCACTGTAAGCTGAATGGGTAAAGCATTCTCCAGGTCATGCCCTTGAAATACTGATTTACTGACCCCCAGTATGCACTGGAGAAGGTCCTATTCCCCTGAGCTTTTCTGGGATGCAGAATCGTGTCAAGTGATGGACAGGTGGAGACATTGAAATAGGGGTAAATTTGACTGTGTGTTTTTACAGGGTATATTTTGTTTGGTTTTTTGAATTGATCTCTTGCAGTTGGGCTGAATGCGAGTTCTGCATATTGCTTAGGACTTTGAACATGAGACTGCAATAATTAGTAAGAGATAATTAGCACAATCACAGTAAATCATCTAACAGCTTGAGCCATCTGATGTGACACAGTCTTCGCATACTTCATAAGTAACCTTTCAGAGAGCATTTCGTGCTTCAGCAACACAAAAAATAGAAATGTGGGAGTGAAAACAATATCTTTTCTTGCCAACAGGTGATACACATTTTTCCTTGTCTTTCACCTATTTCTTTGTCATATCCCATTTCCACTTGCATTAGAAAGACACTGAAGTTATGGGCGGTTTGGAGAGTGCCGGGGTGCCCATATGGGCATTATATGTGGAATGGACAGTACATCATTCTTTATGTGACTGATAGTGCAATAGACTAAATACTGCAGTTGGCAGACAGGAGGAGTAAAAGTATATGGTAAAAGGAAGCATTGTATAAGATGAAGCTGAGAATATAATTATTTTTCATAGGTGGCATCAAATCTTTGAAATACCAGATTTTTTTTGCATTTTTGTGCAAAATTATATGCAAATTATACCTAATTTACCACTGAAATAGATAAGTTAGATACTGTTAATGCAGTGAACAAAAATGGCATTTATATGTGGCATTTGATAAAATCACAAAAGGTGAAATTGCTTGTTCTTTAAAAGTAGTCATGGCATTAACTGATTTTATTTTTTTTAATGTTTTCAAGTGATCATGTTTCTTCTTTCATTTTGTTGTGGGGGTATTTTAACCTCATCTTTGAAATACTTAAACTTTATCTGCATTGAAAATACAAGCAGAAGTACTGAAATATTGAGAATATATGCAACAGAGTTACCATAATGCATTCAGACATCTAATTTTTATTTGTCCCTAAGCAATTATGTCAATCTTTTTTAATGAGCAGTGCTCCTTGTAGTTTATTGTGCCAGATAGGCTGGACAGAGGTAATCACAGTGTTGCTGGTCCAGTTTAGTGGGTTTCAAGCTGAGCAGAAGTTGGGCCATAGAGACGTGCTCTGGAGAAGCATAAAACAGTGTATTTTGGGGGGTGCGGATCATGCTTTTGTTGTTGTTTGTATTATTCAGAGTAGATAGGAGGCTTTATCTTCTGAAGAAGCAACTCATGCACACAGCAGTCTGAAAACTGATGACTGATCAAACCAAACATTGAATCCAGAGCCAGGACCTTCCAGCAGCAAACTTGGCTTGGCAGCATGCCCTGATGAAGTTGCTAACCCTTCTGTGTTGTACTTCTACATTTTTATTTGGGAGTAATCACATTTACCTAGGTTCTTGGGTATAGCTGGTATTAGTTCATGTTTGTCTAGCACTTCAAGGATGTAAAAATATATGATCAAGATGTTGATTTATTTGGTGATTCAGAGGAAAAACTGACTATGAGCACCCTGAAAGGAAGCTCTGAAGACTAGAAGTTTGGATGTACCTTTTAGAAGACATCAGCCAGTCTTGGCACTTGGCCTCTCTTCCCCAATACATACTGGCCTTCCTCAAGGACACGTGGTCTCTCTTTCTCCATCTGCTTTCTGCTTTCCCTCCATCCAGCCTGCCTGCTGCCCTCTGGATTTTTTCTGTGAAGTTTAATTCTCCTTTGCCTAGGGTAAAGTCTTAACAAATTGTTGTAAATAGTATTTGCCCCTTTACATTCGTAGCAGAATGGTTTGCTTGGTTTGCTACTATTTAGCCTGACTGAAACAAGCTTCTGGCATATAATTACTTATTCTGGTCATTAAATCCCTGTTAATAACGTACTGTATTAGAAGCCATCTGTCTATTCAGAGATACTCCTGTCTGCTGAGTCATAAGTCACTGTGTTAGATGCCGTGGTAGGTCCGTGTGTGTTACGGACGTCCCATTCGTGCCTTACTTGAATCTGGGATAAGAGAGGACAGGCCACATCTTACCACTTCTCTTACTCCAGAGAAGTTGTGGGAAAGCAAGTGGATTCTCAGTATGTCATAAGGGAAAGAGAGTATCATTGAACAGGCAGGGCTGGGAAAGGGTGAAATTCATGTTGGTATCTAGAGCAATGTATGCAAGAAATAAGATGAACGTCTTTACCATTATTGATTTGGGAAGATCTTAATGGGGAATGGCAGCGGATTCTTCATTAGCTATTTTTTAAGATGAAATTTCTCTTTCTGAAGAAGATACCGTAGAAGATGCAGGTTTTAAGCAAGGCTGTCCTTGGAGCGATGGGAAAGGAGATCAGGCTCATGAGCTGAATATGCCTCAGAGGGTGCAAACCAGGAGACTGTCAGGGTCATGCTCAGAAGAAAAAACATGTTTCTCTCCCTCTGGTCCACCAAAAAAAGCCTGTTGAGAATCGTTTGTTTGTTTATGACCTGTGTTATGCAAAAATTCAGCTTAAATTACCAGATTGGTTAGGTCTGGTTCAGCATTTATAATTTTTCTTAATATTTGAAGTTTTATGGATGCTGTCCAAAAATTGTATCTTGTAGGGACTCTCAAGTAAGAAAACCCTGAGGCAGGATCATGTTTGTAAACATAAACTTCACCCTGGAGTC
This sequence comes from Sagittarius serpentarius, assembly GCA_034782735.1. Lineage (NCBI taxonomy): Eukaryota > Metazoa > Chordata > Aves > Accipitriformes > Sagittariidae > Sagittarius > Sagittarius serpentarius. The sequence goes on along the minus strand of JAVKLA010000039.1, from coordinate 16,622,634 downwards.
CCTCTAGGACTTTTCTCTGTGATTCTTCCTCCCTGTGGAAAGCAGGTTTAAAAAGAAGCAGTGCTCTGATACGAATTCTTCTCAGTTGAAGTCTGGGAACCAGTCTGCTCAAGCTCCTAAAAGGAATCAGCAAAATAACTTCATTCAGGCTCCTAAAGCCTTTCTACTGATCTCTCATAAATGCCAGCTTTTTCAGAGACCTGTGCTAGAGGTTTTGGGTGAATTTCTTACCGATTTATATCACTTGCCTTTTGTTCCTTTAAAGGTAACATTCATCTTGATATCTAGAAGATATTATTGGTCCAGTCAGAGAGAACTTCTTCCAGAAATGTTACCTAAAAATATCCAGTGAGATCCAAGAAGAAGCCAGACTGAGCAAGCAGAAACATTTCATTGTATCTATCCATAAAGAATCCAGTGGGAGGTTTTTATTGAAGGACTTGTGCAATAACTTGTGCAGTAAGTGAAGGAGAATGCATCATTTCCCCTGGAAGACAGGCAAATTGAGTAAAAGTTATATCTCAAAGGTTAGGACAGCCTGGATAGCTCATCAGCTGGATAACCATGTGATAGACCCAGAGGCAACGTCAGAACTGTCATCTCGGCTATTATCAGTGGAACTAGCCAAGGAGTCAGCTGCTGAAGTTAGCAGACTACTTTCTACACAGGCATCTGGTTCTTGCAGCAGGCAGTTTAATGCAGCCCGTCTGTGCTGCCCATCCTCTTCCATGGTATGCTGCCCCGGCAGGTAGTAAGGTAGAGGAGTCTTCTGTTTGGGATGGTACACTTTCAAAAAGTGGATAGATTTTAACAGGTATGGAGTTGCTAGGCTAATGATCAACTCCTGAAGGAAAAAAAAACTTCCACCCGAGTCACGCAAATGAGCTTAACTGAGTAAGCGGCTCGGGGACAGCTTTCAGGAATTTTGCATGTTTGTCCACTGAACGTGCTCAGCAAGCGTTGGTAGATTCCTCGTGCAAAGAATGAAGGCAAGCGTAACGGCACAAAAAGCAGATGTGCCTTGTTTGCCCAGTATGACCTCGGGTAGAGATACTGCAGGGCGCGGGGTAACTGTGTGTCCCCCGAGTCACGGTAACTGGCTGGATGCCTGTGGTGCACACAAGGTTAAATACCCTCTCTGAAGCATTCATGAAGATTTAACCAAGCGTATTGGCATGCCTGTTGCAGCAAGTTTGGTTTGCTTCACGTTTGTGGTGAGGACAGAGTGCCTGCCCAGGCAGGTACTGCTCCAGGTGGCAGGTCGTAACTCACTGATGCATAGTAATCCCATTGTGCGTCTGGCCTCCGAGAAAAATTTTCTAAGTCTCTTCTCTTGATGGATAAGACCCTTTTCTAACAGCATAAATAATTATTCCAGTCTTTGAAAATACATTTGAGTTACTTATAATTACGAAAAAGTGAAACTGAGGGAATGAGATTTATTTCAAGCATGTATTCTATTTACAGGGGGGAAAAAACAAAAACCTTTTAAGCAAGAGGAAATATGGTCAGAACCTGAAGTTTGGATGATAATTTCTCTGTACTTGAAAGGACAGTTGTTCTGTAAGGGACAGAAGTAGCGAAGGGGTTTCTGACAGGTTTAGAGCCTCTGTTTTTAGACTCCTGTGCTCAGCTCGCTCACGCTCTCCTTCACCCTTGTGTCTCTCCCTTCTGTGGCAGAGAGAACTCAGTGTCTCCGGCATGCAGGATAGCAAGGCAGTACAAGTGGTGACTGCTGGATGTCTCCTCTTGAAATGGGTACAGAGTGGTTTATAACTGCCTTTCCATCACTGAGATGCTATTTTGGATCTCTTTTCTTTGCCTGGGTTTTGGCTTGGATTGAACCTTTACAAGCTTAATATTTTTGAAGCATTTTCTCATCCGAAGACATGGATGAAATCTGCAAAAAGCCTCATAGGAGAAGTGAAGTAATAGAGGGACAGACAGTTGGACAGTGAAGGTGCCTAATCCCTTTTTCTCAGGAAACAAGGTTAAAAAAGAAAAAAAGCTGGTACTTCTTCTGGGAGTCTTGCACTGATTCCTTGGACAGATTTCTGCATTCTTGGATTAGTCAGGATAAACCCCTAGATAATATACAGGAAGAGCAGTGAGTCGTGAAATGCAAAATTTTTCCACAACAGGCCAATTAGTGTTTGGGTTCTGCATTATTTATAGAAGCTCTGTTGAACTTGATGGATATTCTTTCTATAAAACCATGCTTGTATATGTACGCTGCTTTTGTTGCATATTGTGACGGTCAAATTTAAAAACTGCTCTTAAATGGACACTCTGCCTATTCTCCATTCTACTATTACAGGTGTGTATTCATTGTACCAACTTGTTTCTTTGCCAGATCCATCCTTTGGCTTTCTGTATATGAAATTATGTTTAATCAGTTTTATACCAATATCCTGCCTGCAGATAGCTAGGTTTAAAAATAGACTGGCTCAGCTGTGTAAAGATGAGATACCCGAAATTATCCGTATGGGACAATTGAGATTGCTTTAAATGATGGGACAGTGCCAGCGTAGCCTTAACTATGAATCAGAAGAGTGTACTCAGGGGCTTTAAATCAAGCAGGGTAAATCAGTCTTAACTTTGTTAGACTTGCCAGTTATAGGTTTATGATGTAGTTCCCCCTCTCTCGCCACAGAGAGGTGTCTATTCGAGTACTTTGTGGTCCCTTTCACTGCATCTTAGTGTCTCATAGACACAAATCTACCCTTTTGGTGTTGCAGGGAGGCTTCAGGCATATTATAATCTTCTCGTTTTCATGCTGCTTCAAGAGCTGGATGGGATGACTTGCCTAAGGTCATCCCAAGGAGTCTTGTTGTTACTTGGAACTGAGTATAGGGTTATGAGTCATAATCCAGTGCCATCGCCACGTGGCCTCTTCTGGTGTTACGATGGCTCATCTCTACATAGCTTTTATTTGGCATTGAGAAGAGGCTTCATAATGGTTTTTGATGTATTTATTTCTGCCCCGTCTTTTCATTCAGTAGGACTTCTGTGTCTATGCTGAATCTTGAGTTGTTAATGAAGTTAAGAAGCAGTGAGTGATTGGGATGCAGGATGGGAATGATTAGCATTCTTCTGTAACAAAAGCTTGAGTGAAAATGTCACTTTAAGCTCATTTTCACAGTATTGTTATGCAAAACAATGGAAAGAGCCTGTCCGCTTCTGATTTTGGGATGGGGAACAGTTGTTTCCAGTTTGTCTACCAATAGAATAGATCCAGCCCCAGATGTCTAGATTAAAGTCTAACCTTTAATCCAAGACATGATTACAAAAGCCTTGGATTATAAAGATGTATTTTAAGAGTTTCCTTCCCCAGAAGCCTTTCTGGTTGTTTTTTTTTTTCCTTTTTGTATTACAGATGCTCATTTGTGGGAAAATTTTATAAACATGGCATCTGCTGCCAGTGATTTTGGAAATTGCTGCTAATTGTCGATGGCTTCTTTTTGCAAATTGCAGAAATTAATTTCTCTGTGCATCTAAATATCTCTTTCAAGATGTTCTAGCTACTCCAGCTGAATGGGAGGCTCTTACTGTCAGCTTGCCATACCTGAGGAAAGCTGCTGGCTGTCTTTTGACCACTGGTAGTATCTGGTCTGGAATTCTAAGGTATTTTTCTCCAGTGTCTTATAAAACAGTGTACACGCTGTAGGAAGGAAACAGAAGGCATGTGAACCTGACTGAATGGTAAGCTGACAGAGCAGACTTCATTTAATTTGAAGTCTTGTCCTAAACTCAATGTTAGTATCACTTGATTGGAGATAAGCACCAAGACAGTGATCTAAACCAAAAGTAGGATACTTGTTAGGCAGATCTGCTTTTATTTTAACACAAGTCCAGTTATTTCATGCTACATATGTCTGAAACTGTGGGAATGGTGGAGGAAGAAACCTGTCTTCAGAATTGTTCTTAAGAAGGGATGAGACTGGTTTCTTGAATGCAGGGAGGGTGGCTCAGAAGTGTCAGTGTGTATTTGCCTTGTCCTTAGACTGTTCCCTGAGTAGCCGCTATCAGCCATATCAAGAGACTAAATTGTGGGGTTGGTGAGTTCTTCATTTAGTCAATATGTTTGTTCTTACGTTAAATTTGCCTTTGGTCTGTGATCACAAATTTTTGCTCTAAGGAAATGGATAGGAATTTTTTTTTAACTTCTTGGAAGTCTCTAACCTGGAATGAAATATTCCTTGCAGTTGTGCTGCTGAGTTGCTGGATATCCCCCTGTGGGTAGTACAGCATTAACACGCCGACGTGCCCAGCAAACAAAAGGAGAAAATTGGAACAGAATCTAAATACATGTGTATCTGCTGTTACAGCAGTTTTCTTTAATAAATGCTTCTGGCCAGACTGCAATACCCTATAGCAGATTTTAGCCAGCCATGGAGTGTCTGTCTGCATGCAAGCTCATCTGGAGTGATGCCCAAAAAGACCAGGAGCCTGGGAGTCATGGCGCACTGAAGGGCAACAGCTCCTTTCTGGGATCCAAGCACAGCAGGACTTGAGAGCTATGAGCAGACTGGGCAGTCTCTGGCCTCTTAAAGGCAGCCAAACTGTGTGGGTTGCCCCAAAACTGAGAACTTGAAGCATCTGCTAAATCCAATCCAGTAACCTGGCAGGCAGAGCTGCCTTGCTGCATAGTGAGGGCAGGCTGTGCTGCTGAAGCTGTAAGTGTGTGTTTCCTTTTTGGTTTTACTTGTTTCATTTCTCTGCCAGAACCAGAGGTTAACTGAGTGGTTGTATTTAGCATTTTGTTTTCTGTGATGGCTTTTTGCAGGCTTTTTGTGGTGCCCAGGAGCGTAATCCTTTCCCCACTCTGGGCTCTGCTCTACAGCTGAGTCAGTCGAGCAGCATTTGCTGCTTCTGGGCAGGGAGTAGATGCTAAAGGAGCAGCAAGTCCTGGACTGAGAGATTATTTCAGAGTGATTTCCTCCCTTACCCATTTTGCCTCTGCTAATACTGCCCAAAGACAGTAGTGGTGGCATGTGGATGCGGATCAGCTCCGGTGTGCCCTTGGCTTTGCTTCCCATGGCAGCCGGCGGCTGGTGGGTCTCCTTGCACCCTCCTGTTGAGTTTGGCATGGCAAGAGCTTTCTGCGTAAAGAGGCTTTCATTGCTCTGGAATTCATTCACCTCCCTGGCTTGTCGGAGGCCAGATTTGGAGGTTCTGAGCTGCCACGGGCTCTGAGAGAGTCTGTAGATACCCTGTTCCTTAATATTCTTTCACTGAGGTAAAATCCATTTAAGTAGATTTGAGACTGGTATTTGTGAATTATCTAATGATGCTGTAATGAGAGTTGTGGGCTCATGTGTTCCTTTTGTAATGTCGCAGCACCAAGATTTCATGGAATGAGGGAGACACCTTGGCACCCAGATTAAAAAATAATTATACTTGCGAAATTCATGAACTCCTTGAAAAAAGCCTTTGCCTGGAAGCTCTGCCCTCCTTCCTTCTACCACATTTCTGCCAAAGTCTCCCAGCTGAGCAGATTTGAACCAGGTCAGGGAAGTATGAGGGGGCTTTGGATTTATTGGTTTGGGGTTTTTTGGTTTTGTTTGTTTTTTTTTTTTTTTTCTTTTCACAAACTCTAGTGTGAACAATACTTAATACTTCCTAAATCACTAGCGGTCCTGTTAACTGTTTGGTAGGTGATGCTGGTTTATGCTTTCTAATACTGCTAGTTTAAAAACAAAAGAAAACTACAACTGACACTCCCATAGCTGGAAGTGAAATAATGTTTATCCGAACTACTCTAGGGTCTTAAATACCTTGGCAGTTTAAGAGGATGGTGGTGGTCTGGCAGTGTTACCCAGCAGTACTTTATAAGCATTGCAACAAGAGGTTTGCAGAAAAGTATTCCTCATGGAGAGCAATTGGCCTTAGATTGCCAGGAATCAAATGTTTGCAAGCAGAGGGAGCCAGTTACTTTGGCATATGCTTAATCTAGTTTTCTGTTGAAATGAGGTGTGGTTTTGGGTTTGGGGTTTTTTGTTTGTTTGTTTGTTTTCTCTCAAAATCAGTTTAGACAAGGTAGAGCCTGTTAAACAAACAAACCTAGGACCTGCAAAATCAGGGCACTGTTGTGCTAGTGGCAGTGGGAAGGTACAACTGAGCTGGGTTCCTGGTGTCCTTGTCCTTAAAACTATTCTGAGAATATTGCTAGTACAGAGTTTGGCTTGTATAATTGAATGAGAGCGAAGGGCTGTGGTTGATGCCATAAGTATAAATAGAAATAAATAATATCCTTAGATTTTATTCTAAATATGAGCTCTTTATTCTCTTGGAAGTACTTTCCTCTGTTTTTTTTATTAGACTGTTGGAGAAGTTGCATGGTAGCCTTCATTCAAAAGTCTGAATTCAATAATGAAGTAATAACATGGTCTCACAGGGCAAGTAATTTTTTAGCAACTATACTATCCTGAAGATGAAGACATCTTAATGTATGAGCACCACGAAGACAGGCAAAGAAACCTGTACTGGGCAATTTTTATCTAGCATGTAACTGAAGAGGTACAATTTAGATATCCCTGGCATAATAAAGTAAACCCCAAAGCATCTCAAGATCATATTATTATTGAGGAAGGAAAAGGTGCAGCAGATATTCCAAAAGCTGAATTCTGTTTTTCATTGACAGGAAAAAGTTTTCTATTTTGTGTAAGCAGGGACAACACAAAACAGACCAATACTTCCTGTGTGTTAGCTGGGTGTATAAAAGATTAAAAAAACCCAAATAAACACAAAATGCTCAACCTACTCAACTACCTTTGCTTTTGAGCTTGAAGAGGTGACAAAACTATTAAGGCAACACATAAATATAACACTCTTTTCTGAAGCAATTTTGATCACTCTAGGTGTTGTGGTTCAACCCCAGCCGGCAGCTAGGCACCATGCAGCCGCTTGCTCGCCCATCTCCCCTCCCAGTGGGCTGGGGAGGAGAATCGGGGGGAAAAAATGTAAAAGTTGTGGGTTAAGAACAGTATAATAACTAAAATTACATGGAAAATATATAATAGCAACAATAATAATAATACAAATCAACAATAATAATTGTAATGAAAAGGCATATAACAAAAAGAGAGACATTAGACCCAGGAAAAGACAAGTGATGCACAATGCAATTGCTCACCGCCCGCTGACTGATGCCTGAGCAGCGATCCACGCCCCCCCGCCCCGCCAGCTTCCCCCAGTTTATATACTGGGCGTCACGTTCTATGGTATGGGATACCCCTTTGGCTAGTTCGGGTCAGCTCTCCTGGCCGTGCTCCCTCCCAGCTTGTTGTGCACCTGCTCGCTGGCAGAGCGTGGGAGACTGAAAAGTCCTTGACTTGGGATAAGTGCTACTTAACACCCTGGTGTGTTAGTTGTTGCTATCAGCACTATTCTCACACTAAATCCAAAACACAGCACTGTGCTAGTTACTAGAAGAAAACTAACTCTATGCCAGCCGAAACCAGGGCACTAGGATAACAAGGTAAATGAAAGGTGATGTTTGCCTTGCTACCCCCACCCTCCTCCACCCACCCCGGTCTACATCAGAAGATGGTGTCAAGCTATTTAGTTTCCCTTCATTTTGTGGGCTTCTGCCATTTACACTAATTAAAAGCCTGGATATCTTGTTATCACTGGGTTCTGCTTTCAGTCTGATGTTTGTTCGGTGATGCTGCAAGAAGAATGAGTACTGCTACAGTAGAAACAGCCTGAAAAAGAAGTCATTTTTGTAACAGCACGAATTGCGTAGCTTTACATGTAAAATAGGTTTAACTTACAATGAAGGAAATAGGGAATATCGTTTTTCCAGCTGATAGATCCTCAGTTGTAATACATTTTTAATACTTCAGATCCAAATATTTTGTGACTTACAGTATTCTCCTCAAGTTCTCGTTTTACGGTGAATGTGCACAATTATCTTTACTAAGTGCTATGATTCTTCACTGAAAAATTTGCAATTTTTATCTTCAGTCCATTTATTAGTTCTTCTCCTTCTACACCCAGAGTACATTGTTCCGAAGGTATTTGATTTGAAGCAGAGTGCAATTTAGATTCCACTCTGTCAAATTAGCTTCAAGAGAGGATTTTCTATTAAAATTGGGAAGGAAATTCCCTGTAGTCAGACATTAGTAGTAGTATGCGGTAAAGAACTAGAACAAGGCATCTGGCCTGCTAGTTCAGCTGCTTCTAAAGCTGATGGAGTGACGGGACTACTGGCATGTGCGTGGCCATCGCCTTCTGGTGTCGCCTGGCTGCTCCGCAGTGGCCTGTACTGACAAGGGATGGAAGAAGGGGAGGGGAAGGAAGGAGAGAAAACCCATCAGTACTGTTGTACACACTCGTGTGTTCATGTAGCTAGCTATTTCAGCTTATGAGGAACCCAGTAAATGTGGCTGTGATATATCTTTAACTGTGGGATTTTTTTTTTTTAATATGCATATACTCTCCTGCCCTGCAATTTACCTTTTTAAAGGGTTTTGGGGAAATGGGGGCCTTGCAACAAATGTGCGGTGTTAGATGAGTGGGTGTCCATTACCGAAAAAGAGCACCTGAACTCAACTGGTATTCTTATACCAACATGGCTAATTCTTTTAACAAAATGATTCAGGTAATATTACTGTCCAGTTTGTTGATTAACAGGGTTTTTATAAACATTTTTATAGGAAATGCAAGAAGCAATAACCTTTTTCTGGTTGGAAGCTAATCCCTTAATCAGCATATATCTAACATTTCTTGGAATGTTTTGAGGGTTGTATTTTAACAATCTCTGTCAATAACCATACCACACAAAACCTGCATCCTAGATTTCTCTAGTGAAAAGATATTTGTCTTGGGAATTGACTTGAAGATGATTTGATTTTAAAAATCCATGCTACACTCTCGTTTCAGCTCCAGTGTGTTAGCTATATGTCAGTAATGGCAAGTGATTTTTTTTTTTTTTTTTTTTCTGGGCAGATAATTTCCACTTCATACAAGTGCTACTATATTTTATAGTAGCTAATCTTTGTCTCATTCATTTTTAAAGGAGTTTCCAAATGTTGTTCTGTGCTGATTGGGTATAATTTTTAACTTGGCTTTAGAACTGTTAATAACGACAGCTCTTTGTAGGAGAATTTTAATTTTTAATATTGCAGTTATTTTTAACACAGAGACATGCAGCAGATCTCATCTTTCATCTATATATAGGCTCTTTTGGAGGGAGAAGCTTCTTAGCAAACTTTAATTCTTCATTATTTTAACAGAGTTAAAGGAAGCAACACCTGTAAAGCTCCTTAATGACAGAGCCCACATGATGTCTTCCTTATTTAGCAAGTAAAAGATTCAGTCTCACAAGCCATGACTGATGTCAGTTAACCATATAAGAATCCTCCTGACTTGAACAGGTTTTGGTAAGGCTGATGACAAGGTTGGGTCTTCAGCTGAGGGGCAGCGCAACGCCGCAGTCCCACAGCTTTAAGCCCGGGTTACGCTGCTAGCGGCTGAGCCTGGGTCACTGCTGCAAAACTGAGTCTGTCGTGGTTGTGGCAGTCACCATACTTTATCCTCTGAAAGCATGGTGTCATCCAAGAACTGGGTCTGTTAGTCGAAGAGCCACAGCTCTTACGACAAAGAAAAAAAAAACCAACAAAAACCCCCAAAACCCACAAAAAAAACCCCAAAACCCAATAAACCCAACCTACAATATATGGGAAATTTGGGGGAAAACACTTCTTCTGAGGCTTCAGCATTTGGTCCTGGGAGCTCAGCTCTGCATTTCTTTATATGCAGTCATATCTAATGTGTTTTGCCTTGGGCCCGCAGGTAAGTGAGCTGCTTTGTTATAGGGCCAAGTCTGGGTGCTGCTGTGCCCCGAGCAAAGGTATGATAAAAGCAACCAAGAAGGGAGGAGGGTGGAAGAAAACAGTTCTTGCAAGCAGGAGTTGTGGACCAGAAAGCTGCTCATCTAGGAGGAGGGAGCACAAAGACATAGTTATCTCTGTAGCCCATGTGTAAATTGGGGTCCAGCAGTCTGTGACCTGAGGACCTCATACACAGTGTGTTGGATGGATTGAGTCTTATCCTCAAGAGAAATTAGTGGGTTTAAGGTGTATGATACTGAATTTCTTAGAACTGTATTAGCTTGATCCAGAGCCTGATCCAGTCCACTGTCCTGCAGATATGGCTAGTAGCCAATCCTGCCTGGCGTTTTACTTTGATGCCCATTTTTGTTTTCCGTGAAAAATGGAGAATAATTTTTCCTGCTTCTCTTCCCCAGGTTCTTTGTGAGCATGCCCTCCCAACACGCTTCCTGAAGTCAATGTGCAATGTGAGCTTCTCTTTCGGTGGTTTTTCTTCCGAGGCGGCTCACATTTTTGTGCAGAACCTACTGCTCAGAGGTAGCAGTTCAGTGCTGATCTCTTCAAGTACCCCTCTCTTTCCTCTTGCACATATGCTTTGTGTCTGAACTTGTTGCTCTCGTAACATATTTTTCTCTGGCTCTTTGAAGCAAGGCTTTCATTGTTTCTCCACTGTTTTTAAACGGATGTGCATATTTATAGTGGGTTTGTGAATGATGTAAGTACCTGTCAAAGAAATCGCTTTACTGAGCAGCAAACTACCCACTCACCTTCAGTACGCTGAAAGTATGAAAAAATCATCTCACTTCTAACAAAAAATTGGCCAAGTTTGGAAATACATCGAAAGAATACTGTGGTTGTAGCAGTACTTGCCATACTGAAAAGAATATTGCACTGCTCTCAGAAATAGAGCTTACCCTTGTTATTCTTGTAGCAGTCATGTTTACAACCTGTTTTAGCTTGAAGGATTTGTTGACTGTTTTTTGATTTGCAGCTATTACAGTAACAAATTGGTGGTGATGTCATGAAGCAGTTTAAAGTGCCTCTTTCCAATCTGGTACCATCCCTATAATAAAACTGACATTAAACATTAATGTGTATGCTTTTCTGACGAGCAGAAAGAGATGTAACAGTATATTACTTCTTAATTCCTGATTAAGACTTTAAGAGGGTGTCTTGTTCTATTATCTATGCAAATTGGTGGCAATGATGGCAATAAATCAGAAGAGAAGGACAACATAAACTGCATCAATCGACTTGATGCACGATTGATTTCTCATGCTCATCAAATCCCTGGATGCTTTGTGTTTTTTCTTACTGTGCCAGGATTACTTCCCTTGATCTATGATACTGAGTTGTCTGGATTTCCCCACCCCCCCGCCTTAATTTGTGAGTGTGCTCAGGACTAAAACTGAATGCTTTCAAAATGAACTTTGTAACAATTAGGAGGGGATAAACTGATCAAGACAAATAGATGGGCCAATCCAGAATTTGTTTTTAGAGAACAACAAGAGGTTTAGTTTGGGGGTTTTGTTTATTTCTGTCAGTTTGCGTTAGTTCATTTTGCAGAACATGATGTTGTTCCTGAGACATTCCCTGCAATACTCTGCCTCCTTTTGTTAGCTGGGCCACGATGTGCACGCCTTGGACTGGAGCAAAATATGGATGCAAATTAAATTAAGTGGTGAAAGGGGTGACGTCAGAGTGATGTCCCACCTTAGGCTCTTAAGAGGAGAGATGTCTTCTCTTAGTACAGATTTCTTTCTTCTCTGAGATCCTAGATCATTTTGTAAAATAACATGAAATGTTTTGTAGTGACAGCAGAACTTGATATTCACTAATAAGTTAATGACATTGAAAAGAATATATTAAGTGGAGAGACACATTTGTCTGCCATTAACATTACTGGGAACAGAATTAGGTTCATAATTCATAATATGGATTGAAGTCTTCATAATATATAAAGAAGAAAAGAAAAGAGCTGTTAATATACTTCAAGTGAGTGAATGCTGATAATACCCAGAGCTAACTCACCATCTCAGTGCTGCTCATACTTTATCTTGAGAACAGACTTGTACGTGCCTTTGAGTTATCTTCCACCAACGGATCCACATTGGCTGTCAATACATGAACTGTTAGCCTGTAGCAAGTACATGTTCATGTGCTAGAGCTTACGCCTTCTTTGGTCCTGTGCTGAGAGAAGTCATGGTACCAGCAGCTAAGCTTCTACACTGATACTGCAGCTCTGCTGGTGCGTAGTACCTCATCAAGCCACGCGACTGAGCCCTTGCCCACTGGTTGCAAAAACTAATGCTTAGTCTCTAGCGTTGCTTGTCTTTGTTTCATGTTTCTGCTGAGTCCATGAGAGCTCTGGGGAGCTCGCCTGTGTGTGAGGTTGGGGTTAGGCTGGATAGCTTACATCCACAGTAAATTCCACTGAAGCCTTTACCTGAGGATTTGTCTGAATAATTTTCAGTCATAAGTGTGTTTCTGATTTTTCCACATAATGAATTCACTTTTTGTTCTATTGAAATTTTGTTTGGTTCCATAGAGTTCTCCGTAGGATTAAAGAAACTCATTCAGGTAAGAGTTGCGACCTCGGAAGCTAACTGTTCTGTTTTTAACTTCATTTGCTGTGATTGACTATATTTTGTGTGTTACGTTTTTCCAATTTATCAAAGCCAAAACCAGAAACTTGTTTTACTGGGCTGGTGAGAGAGCCCAGAATGGGTTTTGGCATATTGTACATGGATGCAGTAAATAACTATCCCTGCTAACGGAGAAAAGAAAAAAGGGATTTTGATGGACAAAAGAAGGGAGAATGGAGAAAAGGGGGGGACGGACACAACAGAGTTGGTGAGATAACAGGGTTATACAGAGCAGTTGATGCATCTCTTGAATACTAATGATGGATTGAATTGCAGCAATACATTGAGGAGCCTGCATGATGGAGTGACTTAGCTTTGTAACTTTTTTTATTTGACAAGCAATGAGAGGGAAGAAGTGTGTTCACACAAGTGAGTCAAGGGGCTTAGGGGGAGACAAAGAAAAAGGAGTGAGGCATCTTGAAGAATGTACGTGTGTGCATACACATGCATGAGCATATGCTGGCGTACGTGCAAAAAGGGAAGGTTAGAAGCAATTACAATGTAAGAGGATTTACGTTTAGAGAAGATAACATCTTGTGCAAGCTGGGAGCTTGCGTACTTCAGTTTTCTTAGGCCTAACATGCTTTCTAGCCTGAGTAGGAAAGCTGTGTAGAGAAACTCTTAGGGGTGTGTGTCAAAGTGTTACGACCAGCAGTTAGAGTGCTCTACTAGCTCTTTCAGTGACTAAAAGAAATCTTACTGATTCAGAGAACAACACTGCTAATGGGATGTCCAAAGAAGCCTTCCAAGTCTCCTTAATTATGCCTACTGATAGTAACATACACGATTATGCATACTCAAATTCTTGGCAGCATTAAGTGAATATGTGAATACTCCCGTGGATGTGCTTTTTGTGCCCTGTTTCTGAAATATTGCCCTCAAAACTGTAGCCCGTGTGTCCAGCAGAATACTTCATTCCAGACCTGTGGACATGAGCTCTGCCCCTGCGCAGTCCAGGTGACCAGCTTCCCAGTGGTGGAAAGATGGTTTCAATCCTGGTTTGCCATTAAAATTAAGTTTTCTGTTGCCTTCAATAAATGTAGGATTATGGCTTCAGTGCCGCAGGGGTATGAGGTTAAATAAAATGCTCTGCAAAGGAATCAGGTAGTGCTTTCAGTCTGAGATGCCACAATGGAAGGAGCACAGGTTGCTTTTGAACAACCACAGCAATTTAAAAAACCTCAAGTCATAAAAGCTCAAATTGGTTCTTTAATTTCATTTAAATTGTTTCTTTAAAGTGTTTTTAGTATTGAAAGTTATTGGACTGTAAAAGAGACCAACTGCTTTACTTGACTTCTCGGAAGTAATTACACACCACATGCTGTGCTTCCATAAAACCGGATCTGTTTTACGAATGCAAGGTGGGAAACTACCAGGTGCAATGTAGAAGTTTAATTGCTGAGTATGTGGAAAGTCTGCAATGAGCTTTTAAAATTTTACAAGCAATTGACTGACCTAAATTAACAGAATCTTAACAAACAGTGATTTCACGGATTAAGAGAGAGATTTTCATTTCAGTGCTCTTGATGTGGAAATCAATGGATGTGTAGGGGGTTTTGTTGGTTTTTTAAAGGCCTAGTACATTTATTTTCGTAAAACAATGGAATGCCTGCTTTAAACATAAACCAACAGAAATTGGGTCATTTTCCTGAAGGATGACACTCTCTTGGTTCATACATCTTGTTTTACTCGCACAGGTATCCTCTGACATCAGGAGAACTTTTGTCTGTATGGGTGTTAGAGTTTGGCCCTTTCCACAGCCCAGGATATGGGAATGCCATTGGCTTGTGAACAGAGTCAGAAGTTAGTTTAAGTAAAAATAATTTTTTTTTTTAGCTGAATTTGAAAGCAAGCCTTATAGTCTTAACTAGTCTTCCTGGGAAACAGTTTGGCCTTGGGGTAAAACTGAACCTGAGGGTTATGTTTTGTTCCTCCTCGAGGTATCATTAAATTCAAATGGAGGAAAGACAACAGGCTTGCGCTGTGTTTAAAAAAAAAAAAAAAAAAGTGAGTCCATCTCCTGTTCAAAAGAGAAAGAAGATCTTATGTTTTTACAGGTCTTCTCCTGCAAGGTGACTCCTGGATTTTGTTTTCCCCTCCCATACATGCTGCTGAAGTCATGACAGAGTGGGCTTGAGGTGGCTGTGCAGCCTGCCTCCAATTTGTTTTTGTGTCTCAGATACGGTAAAAACAAGCTGGTGCCTTTGTCTTAGAAATGCAACACGACAATCAAGAAATGGGTTTTTTCTCATGAGAAATTTCTTGCCAATGATGGAAATTTTAGGAAGGGCTGCGAAGACAACAACAAAGCACAGAAATGTGCCAACTAAGCAGAATTCCCGGGTCTTTTAATCTGCCACTTTACTGCTCTACCCCACCGTTGTCTGTTAATACTTTCCATTTTGACTTTAAATGAAACTTTAGTGTAGAGCTGAATACATAATTGCTTTTATTTTTTGGCTCTGCGCTTGATCTAGAATAGCACATAAAAACAAAATAGATATGCTCTGAAACTAAAAGAAAATTTGTCAGCATGTCTCCCTGACAAGAATATACATTTTTAACTCGAACCAAAAATAAAAATAAAAAGTCTTTGAAGCATCTTTGTTTTCTTGAAATGAGTTAATTGCTAGAGAAGCATGATTCATAAAACCAGAACACATCTGGGACGTAAGCACTTTTTCCCAGTAGCTCCTGGGTGAGCTGTTGAACCTCAGATTGTGGATTTGAACTCATTTCCCTTTTTAGCCTGAGGGAATTTAAGTGCCTTTCTCCTGCATCCCTGGAAGTATCTAGCTGCTGACCTGTGGAGTCAGTCTGGGCTCAGCTGAATATTTAAGGAAATAAAGCAGTGTTGACAAGACAGATTGAAAACTGTCCTCCTCGCTTCCCTCGTGGTGCAGTACAGTTGTGGCACCTTCCTGGGCAGTAAATGCTGCAAGTTCAAATCTGCTCAGGTGTAGGCAGGATATTGCATTGCAGATGAGTGCTCCAGCTGCTGCTCCAGCTGCTGGCAGATGAGAAGGGGGCTGCTGACAGCTGCTTTTTTATCAGCCAGGCTGAACCCCTCTTTTTTCCCCACCTAAAGCTACTTGGCAGGTTTAACCCAAATTATGGCGTGACCGAAGCAGCTTTCTAGGCAAGCAGTGTGGTAAGCAGACTTTTTCCCCTACCTTTTCTCATAATGGAGTGTATTCTGCCACTGGGAAGGTGTGTCTTGCCCAGCATATTAAGATGCAGCAAACCCATCTCAGAGGAGTCGTTACCAAGTGAGTAAGCGTATTAAAACCTCCACTACATGGGTTTCCTAGCTGGCCTTCTGGAGTGTTACCTTCCTTTCCCTTCCCCTTCTGCAGCACGCTCAGGAGTCGGGTGCACTCTGCAGCTTTTCTGAGACAAAGGTGTCCAATTTGGGGGGGGTTTGTGAAGCACGAATAATGCTCAGATGCTTGTGGAGGAAACTTGAGTAACTGTTGTTTCACACAAAATTACACTTTTAAATGTTACTAGGCACAGACTGTGAACCACCATGTATTTTGATGAATGCCTTGCTATCAGTGGCACTGCTTGAGGGAGTACAAGCATTTGTCAGTGTAAGGAATATGGTATTAAATCATATCCAATAAGTTATTATTTTTCTTTCCATGCCAGCATTATGCACAATTCTATAAGGGACTGGATAGTCATATGGTCACGTAGGTTTATGTTTGACCCCTTTATAGAGAACCATGCTGCTTTTACCCTTTTTGCTCAGATTGGGGGATTTGGATTTTTACAGTATGTAAAAGCATACATACGTTCTCACAAGTCTGTAACGTGAAAGACACATTAGCCTACAGATAAAATAGACCATCTGTCCAGCTACTCCCAGGGACACTTCTCTGAAGATGTCATGCAAAGCTGGAGCCCCGGGAGACCCCCCACCCCCCTGGGGGAGTTGAGGGTGCCCGTTTCTGTTCCCTCATGTCAGAAGACTCCCTGATTTTTCAGTCTGTGCGTAGCACAGTCAGGATATTTTGTCTTTTGAGCTCTTGAAATTTAATCGTGAGGAAACCAGGGTTCAGTGGGAAAAGTTTAGGAAGTTCATGTTGCTTTGGATTTAAGAGAGGGAAGCTGAGGATGTTTGATATGTAAAGGCTGAAAAAGTTGTGAATTGGAGGAGAAAACAGAGCATCTCATCTCAGGGTTTTACAAGAATATTCAGGTGAGAATTCAGCCTGTTACAGGCACTTAGGAAAAAAACAAAACAAAAAAACAGTGGAGACTTGTTTTATTTGTATTGCTCTTTTCTCAGATCTGCTTTTTTTTTTAAGTGGCAAACTACGTTTTTTTAACTCTTATCTAGCATTTTCCATGTAGTTAATTAATTCATTCATTAATAAAGCATAATTTATATACAGTGATAATAGCTTGCAGGCTTTCTTTCTTCTTTTTCATTTTCACTGAAAGATAAAGTTGGATGGTTTTTATGTTGCCCTAGCTAAATCCTTTCCAATCAATATATCCTGCAAATCACCTGACTAATTTTATCTGGGAGTCATTTGAGGAGGATAAACTACAAAGCCTTGCTTTGAGATGAACCATCTAGTGAGTAATATTTCAAACAGGCAAATGGATTAGAGCTTTTCACATATTTTGCTGCTTGTTTATTTAAAGTGCTACTTCCTACAGCAGGTTTTTTCCAAACCTTTTATGTTCTTTCACTTTTAAAAATCTGCCTGTATAATGTCATTGGATCACCTGGGAGGTTTTGATACACATTTATTATTTTATATTTTAAGCCTATAGGTCAGGTATCTGCATCGCCCTGGCCCTGTGTGCCAGCAGAGCAGCAATGGGCAGTGCTTTTGCTCTTTTAGACCCTGCAGCTTATGGAAAAGTATTTCAGTCTTCCTGAGCCCTGGATGAATCCTGGCACTTTAGCGGTTGGTACTGCCACTCCATAAGCAAGTTAGATACTGCCTTGTTGAGGTTGCCTGAGAGTTTTTCCCTCCTTTTCATTTTCCTGAAGCACTAAGTGGGGCAGGGATTCCAGTAACTGTTTCCTTGTGCTTTCTGGAGATACTCAGAAACTCTCTGCAGCCCATCGAGGTGATTCCTTTTTAACAAATCTCTGAGGTACTTCTGCGTAAGTATACAGTGGTGGCAACTGTGTGAAATCCAGCTTAAATGCTGATGCCCCCAAATTTCTCTTTGCGTTGTGCTGGCTGTGGGCCAAGCAGGCAGGAATTAACTCTGTGGCTGTTCTTTCATTAAGTGTGACAAAGAACTCAATTTATTGTTAAGCTGGTGTGGGAATTTCCTGAGGTTAGATGTAGGAAGTTGAGAGCAAAGCCTACGAGCAGTCTTGTATAACTCAATGAAGAATTCATTCAGACTCAGGAGCTGTTATTTTGGTGCATATTACTGCTTGGGAGAGCCCAGCTTTAGATGAAGGAAAGTGTAGCTTGAAATTTTACATGTTAGAAGTGAAGTGCACGGAGGATTTTTTTTTTTTTTATTTTTTTTTTTTGGTCAGCATTATCTTGCTCTCTGGAAACTTGAAAACTTGTGGAGAAATGCTTATATATTCACTGTACAAATAGTGCAGTGTATGAACTGAGTTTTTATGTTGAGTGAGGACCACTTCTTTCCGCTGGGTCCTGTGCTTCACTTCAATGTCTGTAGAGCGAAGGTATCTTCGCTTGCTGAACATGGATAGAAGACTCTTGTTATGGCTGATTATTATGGCCTAGTGGCACGTAGACTTTAGCTCCCTGCATGCAGGGACTGCCTTTGTAACTACTTTAAGAGTGTGTGTGCTCAGTTCAGATACACAGGGTACAAAAATCCTGAAGTGATGTTGTCTGTGTGGTAGTTTCCAAACTGAGGTGCATCTGTGATTGAAAACCCCCTCATGGTTGGTGGAGACGTAAGTGCTCACTTGATCCTACGTTTCTTTTTTTTTATTTCAGTGGCTGAATTGCTGAGAGAAAGTGAGTATAGCGGTAATTTAGGGAAGTTAAGGAGGAGTTTATTTTTAAGACAGAGGAAACGTTTGGAATTGCCTTAAATGTTTTTGATCCAAAAAAAGAAAACCCTAGCTGAGGTTTGAGCACTGGGGCAAAAGAAAAAGCCTGCAAGAGATTTTTGTTGTTCTCTGTAGATACTGGCATGATTTGATCTATGTGATTAGATTTAATGTGATGGCCAAACAGACTTGAATAGCACGTGTAATCAGTGGCATAAAAACGGATATTGCCTTTATGTTTGTATCTGTGATTGGATGCTGCTGGTGTTCTGTGTGCTTCTGCATTCGTCTGTTAATTTCTTAAGTTGCCTGATTGTTATATCGTAGTTTATTTTGTAGCTTTCTGTAAGTTTATAAAAATTTTAACTTAATGCTAAAAGATTTAACAAAAATTTTCAGAGAGTTTCATTATCTTCATGCTGGTATATGTCGTCAGCTTCTGACATCTAAAGCTTTGCCTGTACCAATTCTAGTGAATTTTTCTGTGACAAATATTAAAACCGGACAATCAGAACAAGAGATGAAATTCATAGGCTTATGCCAATACAAATCAATAGAACATGAAAGCAAAACCCGAAAGATAGTTACAAGCTGAACCGCATTGACAGCTGATGGATAGAACTCTCCTGTGCTAGTCTGATTGAAGTTAAATTTGGCCTTTGCATAAGTTGAAAGAGAAAAAGGCTTAGAGTAGGCTTGTCTTTGGCTTTCATCTTCAGTAAATACAAATCACCAGTGGTACGGACTGAAATGTAATGGTGGTAGCCTCCGAGGTGCAAGATGGGGGCAATGTTGTTGTTTTATCAGAATGTCATACTGCCTTCTATTTCTATCGTTCCATCTTCAATTTTGACTTCCAGGGTAGTTACTGAACCATGTTCAGAAAGAGTTTGTGACGCTCAGCACATTTTCAATGTGGCACAGAAGTGTATTGCCACTATTTCCAACGGGGCTGTTCACAAACTCTTAATTAAATGCGTTTATGATTTGCTGATACTAAACTGTGTGAAATTTTCTCTTTACCAGACAGCACTCAGCACTCACACTGCACTGCAATTTACAATAACTTAATTTCTAGCACAGCCGCATAGCATCAGTTGCTCTCAATTTGGTGAATTACTCGAAACCTGTGTTAATCTCATGAGGAAGTTTAAATGTTACAAATACTATGCAGAGTGGTGGTGTTACTTTGTTACTGAATAGTTTAGATAAAAGGTGTGCTCATCTGTGACCTTCTGGAAATGTCAAGGTGCGGTCAAGTAGCGAACGTGGACCGTGTTTGATACGAGTACTTACGAGGTTCCCTCCTTGAAAGCACAGTGTTGTAACGTTAGCCGTCGTGGTGTTACAGAACAGCGCGTTGTGATGAGGTGTTTAGTCTCTACGTGAAATTTGAATGCAAGCGTATTAGTCTTGTTCTCTCAGAGTCCTTCTGCTTCCGTCTGCAAAACACTTGCCTGCTCTGTGCCCCACCTGGCAGAGCGGTGCGCTGCAGAGACCTTGTCCGACAGCGCGATAATGCGCGCGTCCCCGCTGGCTCAAGGCCATCAGATAGCAAAGCCTCTTACCCCCACCGCGTTCCCGTCCCGCTGCGAGCGCGCACTTTGTCACTGTCAAGAAATCCGCCTTATCAACAGCTGCCGCGAAGCTGGCGGTTACAGCTCTACCTGCTACTTGGCGTCCGGGCAGGCAGCCAGGCTTCCTCGGGAACGGTTTCGCCCTGCCTGAGGGAGGTCGTGTCCCGTTCTTTGCAATTGGAACAGGTGTGGTGCTTGCCACGTTAATAAAGTATGAAGGGCAATAGTGGGAGTGTGATAACTGCATCTGTTGAGAGGGAGGAGGGCTATATTGGCCTTACGGCTTGTCTTACCACGTGACAAAAGCAAAAGATGGGATAGGGGATTTCAAGCATCTGTAAAATGCTCCTGACATGGGTGCTGCTTGTGAAATAAATATTGACAAAATGCTGCTCTCTGCTGCTGCTGAATACTTGCATTCTGCAACAGTTTACAGCTCTGTGTTGTGTTGCAGTTTCAAATATCTTAATGGGGCAGAATGTGCCTTCAAAATTGAAATCAAAATTATCTACAGAGGAAATGAAAGAGCAGAAATGATCGGATAACTTCGCTGTTTCAAAATGAACGATGTTGTGTGATTAATACTCATTCTGAGAACACAGTTTGCTTTAGCCTCACTGGAGTCTTTTACTGGTGAACAACAAATGTCTGAAAACGTCAAGCCATCCACTAAACCCAGTGGTAGTTCTGTAGCCTGATCTGGCAGGTCCCTGGAGGGAACCGTAACATGCGGTTGTCCAGAAGCTGATCCCAGCCACGCAGCATCTATCTGCAGCAAATCTCTCACGTGCCTTATAGAGGGGACAACAGGCCTCTGGAGCCTTGGGCTGAGGAACAGCGTCGTGTGGTGAAGGATTAGAGTTGAGCCCAAGATCAGCTGGAAGCTGCATTAGGGAAGCTAGGTAGGGCCTACAGAAAACGGAATGGTACGTCTCAAAATACACGTTACTCCTGTCGTCTGCCTCCGAAGCTCAAGGTGGCAGTAGGTGGAGCTGATTGAGGAGACAAATGATTGATGTACCAAATAAAGCATGGGTATAAAGAGCCCTGGAAAAGGGCCTAAATTTCTTATAAAAGAGGTGACAGTAACAATGTACCTGAAATGCAAAGGAGGGAGAGGTGAATGTAACCTCTCTTGCGTTTCAGCTCTGCTTGAAGTAAACTAACCCTGCAGGTTTTTTGTTTGGTTTGTTGGGTCTTTTTTTTTTTTTAATACAGCCAAAATTAAATGGCATTTTTGTCTGACCTGACCTGCAATTTGGTTTTACACTTTTCAGACTGGTGATGGTTGTAGAGATGTTAGCTTCCCATCCCAAGACAGAAGGGAGTATTCCTTCTCTGCTCTCAAATATGTCATAGGGCAGTTATATCATTTTCTGCACAGCTTTAATACAAACCCCATAGTACTCTTCTGAGGGCTTTTCCCCTCTTGTGATGTTGACCCCCCACTCCTAGCCGCACTTTTGCAATTTAGCTGTGTCCTCCTGTCATTACTGGCATAGCTGGCCGGGGCTCAGTGAGGTAGTACCTGGGCAACATCTGATAGTGAAATGCCCACTGGCTGAAATCAGAGCGGTTTCAGGATATTCATGAGCATCAAAGGATGGCCAGTACCTTCAAGCCCCTTGAGATGAAAGGCGCACCGATGCAGCACGCTCTGTGATTGTCTAATGGCTGCTCGCCCCTCTCTCCTCTCCCCCGGCCGTGAGGTTGCCAGGCTGTACGGTAGATGACAGAGGAGGGTTTCTTTCACTGGAAAGCACGTTCTTATCTTCTCTTTTGCATGGATCACACATTACTTCCCCCCTATAGAAAGCAGCCCTTGAAAAATGTCTGTCCTTTTAGCTGTGTGTAGCCTTATGGCTGACATCACATCTGTCTAAAATGTGAGCCACTTTGTTAAAATGGCCAGTGTTTAATCGCCAGCATTGGTTTTTTGAATATAGTAAACAGGCTGAAGCCTGTTCAGTGCCCAAAAGTCAGAAAGAGGTTGTTGCTGGGTTCCCAAAGCATTGTGGATGCTTTAGTCACCACTGCTGAGATATTGTCCACCTTTTTACGTGGAATAAAAGTTCTGAGAACTTAAACTCCTGATCTTTTATGTTAACTCTTAAAATAGATAATGGTGGTGCAGGATGACGAGATTTTTTTTCATTGTTTTCTTTTTACTTGTCCTAAGCCTAGTTGAAATTGGCTGTATTGCTTGGTGGAGTGTCCCTGCTTGATAAGCACTAGCATTTTGCAAGGGCTGTTGCCTGGACTGATTGGTGTTCTCCTGGTTGTGAAACAGGCACAGAGTAAAGATGAATGAAGACTTGAGAGAACGGGAGAGACGGAGCTTGTTAGAGCCTGTTGATCAGGCCATTCGCAAGTAAAACCATGGGGGTTTTTTCCCCCTTAGAATGGAAGCTAATGAATAAAAGGTTTTTGGGAGCATAGGATGGATTATTGGTTTGGTAAAGTAATGTCTCCTTTCTCCGTCTTTCACTGAGACTCCTGAGCCTGAGGATGCCCTCCTCGGGGAGGCTGGGGCATGCTGCTTCCCATGGATGTCAGTGGAGCAAGGGCACTAGGTACCTTGCAGGGTTGGAGCCCAAGTCTGCAGTAGGGTATGACAAGTCACCAGAAGTTATACACAGACAATTAGCTTAAGGGAAAAATCCATGATCTCCACAAAGGTAACATACTTAGCTGGTTAATAGGGGGGCTGCTGCTGCTCTGCAGATGCCGAGTCATTTACTAATTGCCTCACTTGCATCATTGCATTAAATCCTAGATCTGATCTCTAGTCCTCTTCTATGCCGTAGCGCAAAAGGAAATCATGTGCTGCCTCCCATCTGCTGGCGCACGTCAGCCTTCGGAGCCTGGGTTCTGTCTGGGGAAACACCACTGGGAGTCCAGGAGCATTGCATCCTCCAGCTCTGCTGGGCCCAGCTCAGCCTCCTGCCCGTGGAGAAACCCACTGTGCGTCCACAGGGTGGGCATGATCTGGAAAATAAACAAGGTCATGCCGGGTCAGCCTCTGCTGGAAATGCATCTCATCCTCTCTGTATTGTCATCTTTAAAAAAAGCACGTTAAGTTAGTGATGAAAAAGATTTGGGGGGGCCTGGGGGTGTATTTTTGCAGTACAATGGACAGTGAAGCAAAAGCTGCAAAAAATTAAATGTTCATATCCTTTGAAGTCAGGCTAGGGTACTGTGATTCTGTTTTGATTCATGCCTGCTGGCAAAAAAACCCCCAGGTTGTCAGTGAAGAAAGCCTTTCTCTAAACCTATTTATTACAGCTAAAATATTCAGCCCACTGGTTGGTGTATTGGTGCTGGCAACTACTGCAGAACTAGCAATGCCTCAGAGCTGCCAGGAGACAAAGCAAAGGGCCTGGAGTGAACCGAATCCTGTGGTGTTTGTTACTCCTCGGGCAGTGTTGCATCGTTCTGCAAAGGGCTGTAGAAACATGCGTGAGATCAGCAGTGGGACTAACGAAGCCCAGTGTCTCACGGCATCGCGGCTTGCGGTTGAGTTGTGGAGTGTCTGCTCAGACTTTTGCCCTATGGATGCTTTACAGTAGCGTAAACCTCATTCCCTTCGGCTACTTTGTTAAGCAAACAGCTCCTTCCTTTAAATGCCTAAAGGAAGAAGGGACACGCGGCAGGTACCCGACAACATGTGAGACACAATGGTTCAAATAACCAGTGGTTCTGACCACTCCTCAATGAGCACAGGTGACACACACTGCCACATGATGCCCCCTCCTACCATTAGCTGCCGGAGAGCAGAGCCTGGGTGGCAGGTTGGGGGTCTGGCATCACACTGGGAGAGTGCTCTCCTTTGCTGTGATGCGGCCAGTGGGGGACAGACTCTCTGTGATGTTGGGAAGTCTCCAAAATGCACGCGTGCCCGTTCCTGGCTCTCGTGCCAGTGAGATGGGTCTGTGGCTCTCCAAAGCTGAGTGTCGCTGCTGGTCTTGTCTGGCGGTTAAAGGTTTTGCTGCACACATTTTTGGACCCTGCTTGCAGTGATAAATGAGTTGAACTGCACTTTGAAGAATATTCTCAATAGGAAAAACAAAGTAAAGTCTATTTTAAAAATACCCGAGGTACACAAGTAGATAAGACACTGAAGATGTCTGTGTGGCATCAAGTTTAGAGAAACTAGATTTATACGGTTGTCCTCTTCAAGGACTGAGCTATGAATGCATTTGCTGTTCTGCTGAAGGCTGTGTTTGTGAAGCGCTGGACATTTCACTGGCTTTATTAGAAGGTTCAGTCTTCCCAGCCGCATTTTCAGCATTTTAAAGAAATAAATCGCCAACACCCTGAGCTTGCCGTTACCTCCTGTGAAATGGCATTCTCTGAGAGGAGAAGCTGAGGACCTGAATGTATAAACTTTGTGTGACCTGATCTATCTGGCCCTACACGAGAGGGGGTTTGAGGTCCCTTCTGACCTCATTTATTCTGGCATTCTGTAAAATTACTTTGAGTATATTTACTGGCAGAAGCAGCTATTTTTAAAGCAGGACGGACTATATTTACTTTGCTTAAATTCATGTGTTTGTTGTTTAAACTGGAGTTCCGTACTTCGTTGTTATATTAATGCAGTTTCCATTTTGAACGTTGCTAATAGCATGACAAGGTTTTTGTGTCCTTGAGAACTTCCTGAGAAATCTCTCTCAAGTTACATAGACCACTGTCTGTGTCATCTGATGCTTTTTGGGACCATTAGTGACTTTTGTCTGATAACCTCTTCCTAGCAGAAGCTTATCCTTGTACCCCATATCAGAAGTCAGACTGCACAGGTCAAAACCTCACTGTGCTCTGTCACCCCAAAATGTTTCTGTAGGCTGGGGCGAAGGCACCCAGGGAAGCACACAGAGCTGCTGCCTTTGTGGCTGTTTTGCTGCTGAATGGTTCTCCCTCTGCTCTGGCTGCTTTCGTGATGCTAAACTTAGCATCTCACTGGTGCACATATATAACTTCTCTTCTCACCTTTTCTAGCTCACAGTCTCTGTGTCTTCTACAGAGATTTCAGTGTAAACATTCACAACCAGAGTGTGTGGATACAGTGATGTGACAGCCAAGTGGTTAATTATAAATGAAAGAAAAACCCCTTTAAGCTGTGCCAGTCCATTCAAGTGATCCAGATTTATCTGATAGCCTGTGTGATCATGCTTCAGTTAACTCTGTCACAGTGGATTTTCTGTGGTCTGCAATCTCCCCAATGTTCAACTCTCGTTCATTGTTTTTGACACTGAATTTTGTTGTAAGGCTTTGAAGTGGTCAGAAATGATGACCTTAAAAAAACCAAACCCCCAAAAAGCCACCAAACCTATTTTTTTTTAGTCTTTCTGCTAGATCTCTGAGACAAAACCATGTGTGGTATTGATGGAGAATTTATTTGGAATATGAAAAGAGTTTCCACTGGCCATCCAGACAGTAAATGGCATGTAATCGTAATGAGCAGTGATATACTGTAATTAGATACTAGTGTTATAAAATTGTTTGAAAATCAACAGATGTGAAGGGAATGGGTGCTATTTTTAGACTAGGACTCTAGATGAGAGAAGAACAAAATTCTAAACCAGATTTTGATTTATTTATAGACACTTGGGAGAACCCACAGACCAGGGAGCATCTCTCCTGAGATAGGACAGGACCAACTGTCTAGAGGAAAATCCGTGGTAGCAGGTGCCCATGTCCCTGTAGCTGGGGAGCAGACACAGCTCTGAAATGCAGCCAGGACATTTATAGGACTAGTAGGGCACTTTTGAGTGCAGAGCTGAATGAAATCATGTTGGTTTTTGCCCGCCTAAGACCATCCCTAGCTTGCCCTCTCAACAACTGCCTTCGTGTTCTGGTCTCTGGCATCTCCTCCTGTGCTGCCTGCCGCAGCAGGAAAGACGGAGGCTGCTGTTTGTATTACAGCTCCGTAAATCACTCCGGCAGCGAGCGTTTTTATGCCTGTGATTTAACTCTAGAGGAAACTGCTGCTGAGGACGTGACAAAGGATGGAGCAACGTGGAAGGCTTATACTGAGGAGTGCTGAGGATTTACATCCAATTTATTTGATTCTTTATAGCGTAATGGTGGACGCTGGCATACGAATGCACAGCCCTGAGCCCCTGGGCCTCAGTGATGCAGTACGGACGGATGCAGCCCTGATCTGAGCGGGGAGGGCTGAGCTGCCTGGCCCTATGACATCAAATGCAACATGGGAGAGAGCTAAGCAGGAGCTTTTGCACCTCTGGTGGTAACGGGAGTGCAGGATACAGCCTTTTTATCTACTTCAGGGAAGTCCTTGCCTCACGGGGAAGTCGATGGGCTCATAATGTGGACTGCAGCTGTGCAGCCCGTCTCTGCACCCGGGTCTGCAAATGCTCCTTTCCCTCAGTAATTCTCCCTGTAGCTGGTGTTTGTCTTGACTTACGTGAGCTTCCTGTGTGAGGACCAGTCTGCAGGCAGAGATTTGATACTATCATCACCTTTAATTGCTTATGGGAAAAAATATAAAGTCTAATTTTTTAATACATTTTAATTTGTTAATCTTTTATTATGCTGGAGCTAGAAATCTCTGGGGATGTAATTGGAGAAAATAGCAATTGCAGGGCTTGCTCATGCTAGTAGCCTCTTCCCATAGGTACAATATGTTATTGCAGTGTGTCTAAGACATTATTTTAATTGGTCTGATGCAGACCTTCCCAAGATGAATGATTTGTCTTCATTTTATTACTTCGTTTCTACTTCATTACTTCATTTGCTACCTGTCATAAAAGTGGAGACAGGAAGGTCAGTGTCCCTATTGAGGATGCAGAGGACTAGTGCCTTTTGTAAATCATTCTGATGGTGGTGAACATTTTTACGTCCGTGATCTGAGCTATTGAGGATATTGCTGCTCAACTTCTGATGAAACAGAACATAGTGCGATAAAAGAACAGGAAGGCCCATTCTGAATAATGGGGACAAAAGTTGTGGCACGTCAGTGCCTGTAACTTGTGGGAATGTAGGAGAGAAAAAAAAATAAAACTTGTTCCTCCACTTTTTCACTTAGTATAAACTCATGTGCCCTAGGTAGTGACAAATAATAAAAATAACAGCGAAGCAAGAAATGCTGCACAATGAACTACATCTTCTATAGTTCATTTTTCCCTTTTCTTTTCCCATCTTGCTAAGAAGAGTACAGGCAAAGCATTGCTTTTCTTTCCAGTGTCACTAAAAGCATGTAAGATTCACTGCAGTTTATTGGCCCTGCTTTCTGCATTATATAGGTTGAACAATTTGTGAGAGCAGTTACTAAGCAAAATGAACATTTTATTGTTGGGCAGATAAGGTCTTTGAAGTCACGGCAGAAAGTAGTAGGCACTATAGATCTCTTGACTGCATGACCTGTCTTCCTGCTGTACATAGACCACCTAATAGACTGCCTTCTTCCTCCTGCCATTCAAACTCACATCTACCATCCTCAAGGACTACGTTTTTGCTCCTGTTAAGTGTGTGGACTCTGAAAAGAAGGAGAATGAGTTGGATCCTCCTCTGACTGGTGCCAGGGCAGCGCAGCCCTGGTAGTGTTCCAGTTGGAAAGGCTCCTGGACGAGTGGTGTCAGTCTGCAAAGTCTGCTTTTTTGTTCTTGTGTTCTTTCTTTCATTTCTTCTGCTGTTCTTTTTTCCTTTCTACAAAGCTGTCAAAATTCATGATGTTCTGATTCTCTACAAGTTTGCTGTACAAGTTTATTTTGCAAATTAAAACACGAAATCAATCCCCACCATTCTGTCATACCGTTCGTGTACAAGCATCTACAAATGTGCATTGACTTACACTGCAGTAAGTTATTTTTTCTGTGAGCTCAGAACTGCGTATCAGTAGTGACCTCCTGTGCCGCTGGTAATCTCTTTCATTGTGATAGGACTGTGATCATTCCCTGTTCAGCCAAAGACCTGGATATTAGTAGTAGAAATACTTGAGATTTATTTTATTTCTTTTACATGCCATGTAGCAGACTACATCCAGAATAGAAGCCAGGCTAGTTTTCTTGTGGCGAGTAGTGCTAGTAGGCCTCCTCTGAAGTGCTGCTCCTCATTGAACGCCAGCTCCCCAGGTGACGTCTGCAGGACTGGCAGAGAGGGTTCACACCTACGCAGCAAAAAGGGAGACCTGCTGTAGAGGAGGAAGATGGTTCTTGTATGATTCTGTGAGCTATTCCCTCCTGCCAAGAAATCCCATTTGGGGAAATGAAGAGTGGCTTAATTTCAAATCAGACATCACGGGTGAAACCTCAGACAGAAGTGCTAAAGGGAAAAAATTTTTGCTTGCAAATGCAAAGGGGTTCAGTAGTGCATACATATCTTAGGGCATAATTCCTCTGTCGTGTGCATCGGGGCAGGATACCAGCTCACACCCCAGCTGCAGGAGTTCAAGCTGGACAAACAGAGAAGGCTTGGTTTGCACAGACCTGGAGGCCATTTCCTTTCCCCACCAGTAGTTACGGCCCTGTGGCTGCTCCTCGGCTATAGCTCCACTTCTGCCTTTCTCATGTTGGCCCTTGGCGTTGCCTTGCCGGGGCTCTACTCCATGAGGCGTGCTGTGCGGCTGTAGCCACACCTCCACTTTACACTGTGCTTGGCTCACCTACTGCTGAATTCAGCCTTTGAAATTGTTCAGCCAAACGTCCTGCTCGCTTTCTAGAAAGTGGATAGCATCACTCTTTACGTGGGTCTTCGTGCATGGGCTGTGTTTTGCCGTGGGTGAAGCCTTGTGTCAGCCGTTGTTTTTCTGATGAGGTGGCTCAGCATGTCCCAGGCTCTGTATACTTACTTGAAATCCCTGTGCTGCTCAGAGCCAGAGAAATGCAGGTGTTGGGGCTTTGTTGACTGTTGCTTATGTGGCCAGGCTGAGGCAGTGTAATTCCTGGTCCCAGGCAGCTGTGAGATTTTAGGCTCAGATGAGCCCTTGTTGAAGAGGGTGTTTTGTTTGTGCGTGTATGTTATGTGATGCTTTATCATTGTGTACACACAGAAGGTGGTTTTTTTCCCCCGGTTCTATGACACCCTGTAGACTGTATGACGTTTCTGTGGCTCTTCAAGAACTTAAAAATGTTGCATATTTTCCTTAAAAACCCATCCTCAGATTCTTGCTGTTCTCATGGGAACAGGATCATGACAGCATTCCAGAGGCTCTCATTATATTATGCAGTCGTTTTCTAATTCCTGCTCAAGTTGTAATTGTGCCATTTCTTTTTTTCTGAGAGCACTTTGGCCCTGTTTATTGAAGGTGAACTTGCAAATATGTAATGTCTTGAAAAAAATTTGCCATTTACTGTATAGCAAATGCCTTGCTCAAAAGCATCTTAAAGCTTAACGTGTGGATGGCATTGCATGACTAAAGGCCTTAGCTAGCTGACCTTTAGCATCTCTCTAAAAATAGATCCCTTTCAACGCTGGCTCTCTTTCAGCGGCAGGTGGGGTTGTGCAATGGGTCTTCATTACCTCTGGCACTTTCTCAGTGAAGCATGTGAAAAGTAGACAGGTTTTCACTGTCTGTTGTTTAGTAATATCCTACATTTCTCAGTGGAAAGACTTATTACCTTATACTTTTAAATGTCTTTAAATAAAAGAAATATTGAACACAAAGATCAATGCCTATACGGTTTAAAGATAAGCGCTATCTTTTGATACCAGTTAATCTGAGTTTGAATTTATTGATTTGGTTTAGCCTAATATTAACAAGAGCAGTTGAGAACTAATATTTTATAATCATCAGGGTTTATGGAATGTAATGACAGGATTGAAAGCCCTCATTTTGAATGAAGGGTCATGAGGCATTGGCACAGGTTACCCAGGGCAGTGGTGGAGGCCCCATCCCCGGGTGTTTTTAAAAGTCGTGTAGATGTAGTGCTTAGGGGCATGGTTTGGTGGGGGACTTGTCAGTGCTAGGTTAAATGATGGGACTAGATGATCTTATAGGTCTTTTCCAATCTAAGCAATTCTATGATTCTAAGGCATGGATTAATTGATTAATTAACTGAAGTACAAGTTCTGTCTGATGGAACTTGAACGAGAATTTCTTTTCTATTCTTTAAGTTTTACCTAATGGCTCTTAAAAGAAAGCAATAAATATGTGAGACTTGGTTTTGTATCTAATGATAAAAATGTATCTAGTTCTCTTTTTGTGGCCATCTTTGGGGGGAGGAAAAGAAATCTAACAAAACAGCAGGACTGCCGTACTTGAAAAATGAAATAAACCCTCTGGTTTTAATTGTTTTGTAAACAGCGTATCAACAATGATGAGATAATTTGAAAGTGGGAGCTGTGTGATTGATGTTTCAGTGTAAGTGGAAAATTCATTCCAAACAAATGTAATGCCTTTTAATTCTTACTGAAAATGGCATTCTTCTCCAGTGCCTTCCTCTCATCAGATTTCAAGGCTCAAAAAACTTTAGGACTATTGGGGGTTGGTCTAGATGATCTTTAAAGGTCCCTTCAAACCCAAACCATTCTATGGTTCTATGACTATCTCCATGTTACATTTTAAACTTAATACATGTCTTATGATAATTTCAGATACTACGAGAAAGGTATTTGCGATAAGGATTTATTGTGAGTCTCGGCACCATAACTGCTGTTGCTGAGCACGTAACATAGTTGTACTTAGTGTTATTCTAACTAATGCATGTAGTGTAAAAAATAATTTTTTTAAAAAAAATCCAAAGCAAACAAAACAAAAAGCAAATGAAAACAAAAAGGTATTTTTAGGAAAATATATTGAAGTCTCACCGCAGGATTGACTATGTTTGTCAGTCTTGTTGGGGAAATTTGGAAAGCACTGTTCAACTGGGATTTAGAGTCCATGGCTGCTGTTCACATTCTGTCTCAGCAGCTGGAGTTACTGTAATTGCAATTTCCATATTGTATCTATTCAGACTCAATTAGAGTTTTGTTGCATAGTGAAATATGAGTAATTTTCTGTTTCTTAACGGTGCATACAGGAGTGGGCAGGTCTAGAGTGGGCTGTTTAAGAATGAAGCATCCTACTAATTTTGATGCAAGGAACTTCCTTTGGTCTGTCTGTCTCTATATCGCATAGAGTAAAATATAGCTGGGTTGTGAAATACCACATAAGTCCTGCTAGACTGTATCAAGCCACCTGGTCCAGCAACCTGTCTTCTGCAGCGTTTGGGCCATGCTGAATGGCATGGCCCCTGGATATCATGGCTGGCTATTATCAGTTTGGGGATTCTGGTCTTTATCTCAAGTACCTGTCATGTAGCTGTCCTGGTTTTGGCTAGGATAGAGTAAATTGTCTTTCTAGTGGCTGGTACAGCGCTGTGTTTTGGGGTTAGTATGAGAAGAATGTTGATAACACCCTGATGGTTTCGGTTGTTGCTCAGTCGTGTTTAGACCAAGTCAAGGACTTTTCAG
>JAVKLA010000039.1:16574379-16591057 GCA_034782735.1 Sagittarius serpentarius | reverse complement strand
GGGAGGGGAGACAGCCGGGACAGCTGACCCAAACTGGCCAAAGGGGTATTCCATACCATGGGACGTCATGCCCAGTAAATAAACTGGGGGGAGTTGGCTGGGGGAGGAGCGCTGCTCGGGAACTGACTGGTGGTGAGCAATTGCATTGTGCATTACTGGTTTTGTATATTCCAATCCTTTTATTATTCATGTCACTTTGTTGTTGTTATTGGTGTAATTGTTTCTTTCTTTCTGTTCTATTAAACTGTTCTTATCTCAATCCATGAGCTTTACTTTATTTTCCGATTCTCTCCCCCATCTCTCTGGGTGCGGGGGGAGGTGAGTGACGGCTGCCTGGTGCTGAGTTGCCAGCTGGGGTTAAACTACAACAGCAGCTTAATTTGTTATTTTATTTCTAACATTGCATTTCTCTTCAAGCTGTAGTGAAAATGTTTCTCCTCCTTTACAGATCTGTCACTACCATTTAGGCTTTCTGACATATTTGCATAGGGGAGATCCATGAAAGTTGCTGGCAGTACCATTTGTATCACCAGTTCAGAAATTACAGTACAGGTACACCCTGTGCTTTCATCAGCAACACAGGTCAGAGAGGAGAATTTTGCCATTGTATCTTTCAATCCTTAATTATGGTCGTACGTATTTAATGTAATTTTCTCTACCCTTTTATTCTTGTATTTGGCCTAATTCTGTTGCTTTTTTGTACAGGCTTATCGATTAGCTAGGACCACTGTCTGCCTGACTGGAGGATCAATCTAATCTAATCTAATCTAATCTAATCTTTATCAATAAGTAAAAGAGAGAATTCATGAGAAACTAATTATAACCATTCTGGGAGTAATACTTTATAATACTCTCCATGTTCTCTTTGTATTATATGGTTTTCTGAGCATGACACCCTGAAACACCCTTCCAGTAGGAGTGGTGGAATCAAACTTTGTTCTTGAATGTTATACACTGATGCATGAAAATGAGACAAGGAAACACCAAGCAAAATCGAAGTGATAAATCACTGTAAAAAAGAAATTCCAGTGCAAATCCCTGAGCATTCTGATACAAAATTAACTCTTCTTATGATTTTTGTTTTCAAGTTATTCTTTCAGTCACGTTTTAGAAGTATTTCAACTTTGCTGTTGATACTTTTTTGAAGATGGTTGTTTTCTGTATAACAATAAATTTCTGGCATGTCATAAATATGCCTAAAATAATCAAGCAGGAAATACGGATCACAGTCAGCTGGTGTCCTTCCTGAATGACCAGAAGTCTGCTTTTTATACTGTGCAAGTCAGTGAGGCAAAGAAAGAAGCAGATGTCGTTAGAAGGACTGTGTAATAACAAATCCATGCAATTATATCATGCTGTGTTCACGTTTCACTTTTTCCAGAATCAGGTCAGTTTTGCATAGAAGTTTTTATATTGCCAAAACTCATTGTGCATCTTTTAGCTTTTTTAATTCTCCTTGGAAATACCACTTTAGAGTAAACTTGGTAAAGAGCTGAAACATGCAAATAGGGAAGATAAATTTATAAAGAACTTTTTAATTATACAAAGAAAAATTTTGCAGCATGTTGGTTGTTCTTGAAGTACTTTCTGTTCAGAATGCTTTCTGTTTTATAAAATTGGTTGATGGTTTGACATCTTTAAAATAAACAGACGCCCATGCTAAGTATTTCCCTCGAGCTGAAACAGAGCCAAGAGCTGCACCATATAGCAGTGAAGTATGTCTCCTAGTCAAGCATCTCCTATCTATCCCTCCGGAGTTTTAAGTTTTAATTGTATACATTTTCTGTCAAGTTGCAGTTCTCTCATTTGTTATGTCCTCCAGGTAACCTCATAGAGAACAACCTGTGCGCTGCATAAAATAGTTTGGTATGCTCATTATCCCCTCTTCCCCGTGCAGTAGCTGCAGTCAGGTTGGATGATTTAGCAGGTCTGAGCTGGTAGGCTTTTATGTTGTAGGTCCTTCAGGTTTATGATGAAAAACTGTGCTTGTTGGAGGATTTCTTTCCACTGTAAAGGAGAGCGTTAAAAGAGCGTTTCAAAGCTTGTCTAAGTAGCAAGTGACAGTTACCTCCACATGTGTGTGCTTGTGCTTCATCTTGGCCAGGCTTTGTTAGTCAAGGAGCAGTGGAAGGATCCAGAAAGAAGTTTCCTGACGTATTGCTGGTTTCTTTAGCTGATCTCAGTTTACTGACACTCCCCTCTATGACTGGATGATTGCTTTTTTTACTTCCCAAGTCTTAAAATAACCTCTACTGTTTCTAGAAGAGGTTTAATAAATAGAAATAATTAATATGTAGCATTTATTAGCATAAGATGTGGATAGCTTCTGGCTAGTAAAACAGCTTTGTCAGGGAGAACATAAAAACGGAGCAGAATCAATCACCAGGAAAAACCTTAACGTTGCTAGTGGGTGATGAAGAAGGCTTCTCGTGAGCACCCAGGAAGAACACCGGCTGCGCTGCCGCCGCCACGCTCAGCCCTGGGTGCTGCTGGCTGGTTTGGGTGAGGTTGACAACAGTCACGCCACTGAGCTACTGCCTGTGTCCACGCCGGTGAGCCTGTCCACGCTGGGGAGCCTTGTTTTCTACCAAAAATTCTTTCTGTCCATCCCCCCCCCCCCCCTTGACCCTGCTCTGGGGGAACCACCTCCAGGGGTGAAAGGTTTATTGCTGTCTTCCTGGCTCACCCAGGTTGAATGGCTTCTGGGCTAGCACTGCTGAGGAGGATAGCGGTGGTACTGGTGCTGATGCGTGGGTTTGTTCTATGGACATTTGATGAGGTGGGTGTTAGTTGGGAATTTAGTAAGCTGATTTCCTCCTGAAACAGGCCAATTACGAGGAGGGCTGGGGCAGGACAGCACCCATCTCTGAGGTTCGCACGGATCAGTCTGCTGGTATTTTGCGCTCACTCTCGCTCTTTGGTTTATACACGGTCGTTCATGCAGAAATACAATGTAGCTTGAAAATTAGTCCTGTATCCCATGTAATTCCTAATAGTATAATTTTAAAAAAATCTTTACTCAAATAACCTCTGTGTCTGGATTTAGCACTCCCAACTGTTCCATTGTTTAATCGGCAGTATGTTTCTAAGCCAGAGAGAAATTTGACTTCGCTCTTTCGGTGTTGTGCTTTTAGGTGGTGTGATTTAGAGATAGGTAAGGCACCATAGGTGCTTAGAAGCTCAGGGCCAAGACTTAACAGGCGAGGGAGCTGGTCTGAGAGCAGAGTATGCCGGCTGGAGCCAACACAGGGAGCACGCAGTGGACAGGAGAGCATTCAGGTACAAAAAAGTCTGCAACCCTCTGTTCTCATTTACCTGCAAAGAGTGCAGCTACTCAACTAGAGAATTAGCAGTGGAGAGCATCAGCGAGCACAGCATTGCACTACTGCTGCATCGGTGCCTGCACATTTCTGAGCAGAGTTTGCTCTGATGGGCTTTTATGCTGGCACAAAGTGTGATCCGCATTACAGACAAGTAGTGAAAGGGAAGCTAAGGAAAAACAATCTGTGTGTGAGTAGATATGCTTAAAATCTGGAAAACATTTTCTATTACATACTTCGCTGATTCTTTGTTCCTTTTTTGTCTAAGTGTTGAGCATTTCCACCCAGCCACTCTTGCCTCATTCACTTGCTTTTTTTCTAGTATGTATGTATGTATGTGTCTACCTACTCTCTGTTAGACTGCGATGATTAGAAGGCAAAATGACATGAAAATTGCATAAGGACAGCTGAAATGTCAATAAATCTAAATTACACCTTGCTCTCCTCTTCAGCAGGGCCTTAACCCAGTTATTTTTTAAATAAGGTGTCAGTGTACAAAGCTATTCAGGAATGTATTTGTGGAATGGAAGAGGGTGGGAATCATGAAGTATGCCCTAACTTTGTGCCTCTGAAACACAAATCTGGTTTTTGATGGTAGCCCCAGTGCAAATCTTGTGTTACAAGTTTCTATTTAGAAGGCCAATAAAAACATAGATGCTTTTCCTTTTTAAAATATTTTTGTACAGAACTTTAAGAATGTACATTAACATTCAATATTTGAATTAAGGATAAAGTGCTTTGTTTTCTTTTTTCATCTTAACATCCATCATCATTATGCATTCCATAGATGATCAAAACAAAGGAATGATTGCCATGGGTGGGCAATCGAGCATAATAATGCACAAAGATGTCACAGGAACTGAATATAGATAGACATGAGGAAGACAGTGTTTTTTACTGAACTGACATGGAGAATTTACAGAACATCTCAGGGTCACAGAGTATTGCGAAAAATGAAATGCGTGTCTATGCACAGAAATTATCTGCATGGCAGAGCACAATGGGTGAAGGAAGTACTCCCTTTGCATAACTGCAGAGCTGCCAGTGGTTTAGTTTCAGAAGTTTTCTCCTAGCCTCTGATAAATAGCTTATATCAAAAGCCTTCATGCCTGCAGAGAAAAAAGCTGAAGAACCAGACAACTTTTATTTTATATTTTTTATTTTTTTGCTGTTCCTATTTAAAGGTTTTCCATAACTGAGAGCAAGGGTAACATCCCAGGTCAGACAAACTTAAAAAGCTACTCTTTGATTTTTCTGAAGAAATACTTTCACAGTGTCTCAGTGGCACAGTAGGTAGTCTTGAACTCTTCAGTGTTTGAACTGTGGCAAGGCAGGGAAGGAGGAGGAGGAGGTGTTTTACATGGAATAATTTTGTATCTTTTCAGGAGTTTTTTTTGAGGACATTTGTCATTGGTCTGTTTTTCATAGTTTAGGGATAGGCTGGTTTGGCAGGGCTGAGGGAGCAGAACTAAGGCCAGACGCGTTTCGGTGCAACGGTGGGCTCCTGAAGGCCTCTCCTGAGCATCCCTGCTCACGTTCGACGGCAGCATCACTGGGGCAGTTTTGACTCCTACAGACGCTGCGCTGATTTTGCCTTTGGCAGGAGCTGCTTTGGTGGGTAGCCTGTGGAAATTTGTAACTTCGTAGCAAGATGTCAGGGCTTTAGCGGTTGGTTAGATTAAAGACATACTAATTATTTCAGTTGTCCTACAGATCCTGCTTTTCTTTTGATTAGATGCTAATTGAACATGCCGTAAAGCTGAAAAGCTTCTGGGAACAGAGACAGACATTTAATTGAGCAAGCCTTTTAAGTTGAGGTGGGATGCACCCAAAGCTGTGGTGTACCCGGAGCCTCAAGGTAAAAGCAGCTGTGCAGGGCTAGTGTTTCCAGCAGGAGAGGAACATGAAATAGCAGCTGTGGTGTCCACCATATCTTTTTTTCCAAAACCTGGCCCAGAAGAGGCATTTTTGCTCCAGGAGACCACTCTGGGGATATATGCGACCACAGATGATGCTTTTGAATGCTTTATAAATATGCATCTTAGTCTGTCACTCTTGTCAATACAGTAGAAGTGAGAGCATAGCCGTGTGCTGTTCGTGTAGATGTGTCACCTTGAAGTATGATCTCCAGCTCCTGGGTCTCCAGCAGGCTACATGTGTGTGGTGAAGAGCAACGAAGAGAGAGCACAGTGCCGCTGCTTGCTTCTGCTGGTGAGGGAAAGTGGGAATTTTTGCACTAATTGTCTGTAACTGCCTAAAAGTTGATGCTGAGGAGTATGTCTCGGTATGTCTGGTGCGCTTCCATCAGCGCTTTTGTCAGCGCGATTTGGAAGTAGGTAAAGGGAAAAAATTGCAAGCTACAGTACATTGACATAAAAATATATCATCCAATGAACAGCTTCATTTCCCAAATTGACTTTCAAATGGTAAGACACAACTATAAGTATGGAGCTCAACAGTGCAGTTCCTGTTGATGGTAGAATTCAGCAAGCCAATCCCTGGCTGTAGATCTTGCGGAAAATATGTTTGCAAAGGATTCACAGAGGCATGAAAAACCGTGCTGGGTTGGCTGAGGTAGAGGAAGAGAAAAAAGCTGGATACACTGCTTGCAGAGCTTTAGTGGGAGGGGTTGCTGTAGCATTGCAAGCTGATAGTGGAGCTTCCTGCGCTCCTGTGGGAGGGAATCATGACAAATATTTTCTATTAGGAAAGTGGAAGTAATGACATATGTCGTGTGTGTACTTCTTGTCTGAGATGTGCATGACTGTAAAGAAACAGATGGCTCCTTTAATTCTAATCATGGGTATGTGGCTCCTCCGTTTATGAGGCTTTTATTCCTGTACAGATATTTTTTGTAAATTCATTTTAAGAAGGAAAAGTGAAATCACCTTACATCAACTCATTAAAAATTACCGGGAATAATAATGAGTATTAGGAAGACTGTGCCCGGTGAACTGCAAATATGTTGCCTAGAGCAGACTGAAAAAAAACCCCACAGACAAAATGTAAATGCTATTTCCCAGAAGGGTGTTTGTATCCTTGTATTCATACTGGGAGCTAACGCAGCCCGGGCAGTTCTCCATCACACCCTGCTGGGGTTTCTCTCCCATCTGCACGTACTGAGCTCACATGCACCATTGCAGGGTGCAGTCCTGCACCCTGTAATACATGCTGGTGCTCAGACATTTGCACGACACGAGAGCATGAGGATCTGCCTGACTTAAATGTATTCACATTTCCTGGGTTTTCCCACTCCAAAATTTTCCAGTTGCTGCTTGAATGCATTCCTGAGTGTTTATTTTTTTTAAAGCAAGATGGACGTGTGATTTGGACTGCAGTTTGTCTTGGATAATGTTTTTTTTTCCCATGGAGGGAGTCTGCCCAGGAGTGATTAAATGGAGAGGAAGTGGAAGTCCATAGGCCAAGGTAGGAGATGTGGTACCTTTTCTTCTTTTTCCACACTGGGGAGTTGAAATCCCCAAGACCAGGGTGATTCGGCTGTTCGCTTTGTCCTCTGTGGTCCTGTTTTCCTTTGGCTTGTGCCTGCAGAGTTCTGCCTGCATTTCTTCCTGACACCCCAGTTTTTTCCTTAATGCCTAACAACCACAAGTGATGTGCTAGCACCAGTCCTTGCCCGGGGGTCGCCTCAGCCCTTTTCTTCGCACCCCATAGTGGTCTGCTGTAACATTAAGATATTCCTTCTGTACGTCCTTTAGCAGGTCTGTTGCTTTGAAACAATAACTTGATACAGAGACCAATAAAAAACTGATAATTGCAGGCCTTTATTTAACTTTTTAAACACATCATACATAGGTATATTCTTTTGCTTTTAGTACTTCTCTGTTGAAGAGAAGCCTTGGGTCAAACAAAATATGTTTCCTTACTGTTCTAATGAATGTAACACTGTAATCAGCCTCTTCCGAGTCTAATGTCACTCATCCCTAACGTGTGATTCAGAGCAATGTTAATTTCTTCAATCTCACTGAAATGTAAGGCAGATGGGAGTACGTTCCTGCAGCTAGAAACGTAATGTTGCCACGTTGTTTTAAGGGCCCTTCAGACAAAATGAAGATATATCCACTTTACGATGACAATATTTAAATAGATCCTAGCTTTTAATGTGCAGGCTTGGTGGCCTGCTGATGATTTTGAAGGCATAGATGTATTGCACGTAGTCTGCTGGTGCTTTGAACACTCTGTTCCATTTTTCCAAGAGTTTCCCTCACCCTCAGGGATATGGCGTAGGCGGGGAAAATTCTTCTCAGAGTCAGGAATCGAATGCTTTTCTGTGCCGTAGTTTGGAGACTGATTGGCTTGTCTCTAACCTATTTTTATAAAAACATTGTAACTGCTATCAGTTCTTCACCACCAAGAATTTTAGCCTTGTACTTAATTATGCTAATACTTTCTAAACACTATGGCAACTGATGATGGTATTGAAATTAAGAGTGTTAAAAATGGAGAGGGGAAGGTGGGAAGAAGCAATTGTCCGTTTAAGCTGTTTCAGTTAAGAGGTGAACTTTTTCCACGTTTGAGTTTTGAAGGCAGAGTTCACTGTTCAGTGGCGTCGGGGAGAGGGAAGGAACACCCAGTGGGGAGCTGAAATGTTTGGGAGCTGCTGTTACAGGTTTATTTCACTTCCTTGAAGATGAAATAGGACTGATGCACGAGACAAAAAAATAGCAGTGATGGAAAATGCACATTCTCTCCATCGGGCTGATTCCTGAAGTAGCGCTCCTGGAAAACTAAGGGTCGTAGCCATCACCTTGGTGCATGGTTAATGTGCAGTTCTTTGGGGCTCCTCGGACATTGCTAGAGGTAACTCATTGGTCAAACTCAAAGCCTGGAGCACTAAAATACCCCTAACCTATTCTGCTTGCTCATTTCCAAATTACTGCAGAGACTGCAGGATTTCTTAATTTATTTCACTAAAATAAGGCCAAAGGTTTACTAAGGTAACATACAATAGTATATCTTCATTGTCCTTCTCTTGATTTATTTCTTTCCATGTTTTAATGCCTAGCAACTCTATGTATACAGGAAGAAAACAGAAAATGTTAACTAACCTAAATTATATGGATTTTCTTGGCCAGAAAGTTGAAGGAAAATGGAACCAAGATGTGGTCACAGTTTTAGTTGGCATGAACAGGAAAATCTTTAGAAATGAAAACAGAAATTTAGCAGCAAATGGGAGGAACTTCTTTTTAAAAAAAAAAAAGTTTAAAGTAAAAACTAATCACCTTGATAACAGAGCATTTATTAAAGGGAAGGCTGATTTTGAGAAGAACACAAGCTGCATTGTTTCAGAGCTTATATCTGGTACTGTGAATTTGTGTCTGGTGCAGTACTACAGTAAACATTTGGTAGTCTCCCAGACGATGCAGCTTAGTTGTAAAGAGTAATTTTGAGGGTATTATCTGGAGATGCTTGTGA
Organism: Sagittarius serpentarius; assembly: GCA_034782735.1. Taxonomy (NCBI): domain Eukaryota; kingdom Metazoa; phylum Chordata; class Aves; order Accipitriformes; family Sagittariidae; genus Sagittarius; species Sagittarius serpentarius. Next base: position 16,582,304 of record JAVKLA010000039.1, on the reverse strand, counting down.
AGCTTTGGGGCCTTTGCTCCTTCTGACCTGTAGTGCTGTCTGTGCTAAGCTCAAGGACAGAGAGCTCTCAAAAGTAGCTGAGGATTTTTCTGCTTGAGAATTTCCTTGCGCCGTTTCCTGCTGTCACCATCAGCTTAGTTCCATCTGATGTTCACCTGGCGACCCCAAAGCATCAGAAAAATTTGTTCAGAGTGTGGTAAGTTGAAAAAAAAATCTTTGGACAGGCACCTGCTGGGAAAAGGATTGATGAGCGAGAAAAGCTGCAGAAAACCTCCAAGAGCCAGAGAACTCGCAGGTGAATGAGGAGAGATTATGATCTTGGAAAGCATTGAATAATTGTCAGTCCACCCATGTGTTATGTACCTGTAACAGAGAATTTGGGCTCAAATAGGAGACTGTCCGAGGTGCTTGGAAGATACATCCACTGGGAGCTACCCAGGCATCCCCCAGTTGAAAATAGCTTGTGGTGGGGATGTATCAAAGGGCAGTATTGTACAAGGCTGCTAATCCCAGTTCCCAGGTGTCAGCCTGCAGCTGGTGCTGGAGCACTGGGCTGGGCTAACCCTTGTTCTGAAACAGTACCCCCACTCCTATGTGAAATGCCATCTTTCCATCTCAAAGGCTCTTTTGGGACAATTTATCTGAATTTTTTTAAACCTTTTCCATTACAACAATAGGCATCAAGGTTATAAAGACAGTGTTACCATACCAAGTGGTTGGGAAGAGCAAAGATGCAGTAGTCTTCCACCATCTGCTGTCACAGAAAAAGCTCATGGCGTTGGCGTAGTGGCCCGTGACAGGGTGGGAGGAGGCACAGTCCATCTTTTGTGTGCAGCAGCACGGGGAAGCAAGGCTAGCAAGACACGGCTAGAGGATGCATGGCAACAAGCCTAGTGAAATGAAGACCGAAAGGTTTCACAAAATGTTTGACAGCATTAGACTACGTGTTTTGGGATCCTTTGCTAAGGGGATGGGAAACTTTAAAGAATTTCTCGGTGTGATGATGGTAAAAGGGACGTGAGCTACTCAGACTTCCTATGCAGGTGGCTCTGTGGAAGTGTGTAAATACTCTCTAAAACGCCAGTGTGTCACTTTATTCTCTTGTAATATAGCAGTTACTAAGGAGCATATTAACTAATCACATTATGGTAGCAAAATAAGAAAAGGATATTAATTATTTAGCAGGTTACACAGGAGGCCTTCTAAATAAGAACTGAGAAAGAACTTCAGAAGTGTTTTCAGAAATAAAGATACTGGGTGAAATTCTCCTTAGTTATCTCTGAGCAATCCCTTTGAAACCCTGTCACTTTCTATGAATACATGGAAGGATCTATCTTGGGTAGTGAAGGAAAGCAAAGATGAGCCTGAGGTACAGCCTTTCTATAAAAGACAGAGATTGGCCAGCCCACAGGGAGGATATAGGATATGGTGTCACTTTTAGCTAAAGTGAGTTTCCTTTAGTTCAAGTGAGAGGCATGTGTTTTGGGGGCAGAAAGGTTCTGCTTCTAGTCCCAAATTTCTCTGTGCGCATGCCAGGCGCTTCTCCCAGTGTTTGTGGCTTAGTTATGTGAGATGTAGTGGCTTGGAATTAAAATAAACAAACAAATAAAATCTGTTTAACAAACTTTTTCATCTAATGTGAACTCTGAGTTAATTATAGGGAAGTATGTAATGAGGGCACCAGCCTGCTGCAAGCCTGCAATGTTGTCAGTGCAGTTACATTACTAAATGTTCAGTGTGAACCTGAGTTTCAACGAACAAGTTTTTGTTTAGGAAACAGCAGATATGCACATAGAGGTTTTTTTCATTCTTAGGCAGTTGATTTTACTATGTAGTAAAGGGTCAGAAGTCTGCTGCACTTTGCTTTCCCTTTTGTTAGGTGAATAACTTAATGCTTTTTTTGAGTATGCTAAGAGAATACAGGCTGTTTTGTGTTAAGCTATTTAATTTCTCTGATGGAGGACTCAGAATTAGTCTTGCTTAAGGATTTTGTGCTTCATCTCCAGCTACTGAAATGGATTGATCTAGTTCAAGGGCTGGGCTTAATTATTCCAAACTTGATGAGTGGAACACCTGTAAAGGTCCCTGCTTAAAGGCTACATGCTGCCTTGATTGGTGTCCTTTTTATTTTATTAAGCACAGAAAGACTTTTCTCCCTACCTCTGGGCAACAGCCCTCTCTCCACAACTGGTTTTTATACTGACCGATAGCCTGGGCTGCACACCAAGCTCACAGGTTGGTTTCTTTTTATTTCAACTGTGGCACCCTCATAATTTGTATTTTCTATATTTTCTTTCCTGTACACGTAAACCATCTTTTCCACCAAATATAGGAGTGAGTTTATCAGTTTTATCTGTAAACTTATGTCCTGCATGACTATCTTTGCAGTACTGTCTGTATTGTTGTAGAATTTCCTTTCTTATCTAGTGAGATAACCTTTTTCTAGATGAAAAGAGACTCAACATGTTATAATATTCTTGGGTTTGAATGGATTTTAAGGCCTGAGCAAATCAAGGTTTTCCGTTTTGCTATTTCTCTGAAGTTTTCCTGAGACAGAAGAGGCATTTGGCACAGCACGTCATCTCTGATGGTGCCTGAAAACAAGGGTGCAGTCATAGGAATATAGATGGTAGCTGCTCTAATGAGCGCAGCTTACATCAAATTGCTTTAATGAGTCAGTGCGGTTGTGTTAGCCTTATTACATTTCTGAATTAATGGCTTGGAAGGAAGTTTGTTAGCCTGCTTTACTTGAAACGAAATCAAACAACAGCCTGCTATATTGTACAATGACATGGTATAGCAGAATTTGAATTTAGATTTGCCTCAGACTGCATGTGATCCTTTCTATTAATTAAAAAACCACATAGCAGCAGATAGATGTTTAAATAACAGTCCCAACAGTTAGGGTGCTGGTTCTGCACGTATAACTACAGGTGGCCATTTTGGATCAACAGCGTCTCTCTCTTAATTTTAATGGCAGTGAGCTAAACCTCCTGAGCAAACGCAGCCCTGCCCGTGGTCATGTCAGGCATCCTGTCCCTCCTCTGTGTGTCAGGAGCCGTGCGCGTGGTACCGGCGCGGGAGAGCCAGGCTGAAGCCAGGCTGCCCTCGAGGGAAAAAAGCATGGTTTTATTGCGCACATGGCAACTTACCGAAGCAGAAGCTTTAACACGGTTGGTCTTTCTCTTGCCGCGGTATGGTACAAGGTTGGGATAGTCACCTTCCATCGCAACAGCCTTGTTTTTAGTTGGTTGAGTGTCAGCTAGCCCAGGGTTCATCTTTTGCCCAGTCAAGGCAAAACTTGTGACCATTCAACATTGGAAGCTCTTAATTTTTTAAATTTTTTTTGTAAAGTTTTGTTTAGTGTGGTTTTTTGGGTTTTTTTTAGTTGCACTGCGAAGAGTCAATATAGAGAACTGTCCTTTCTCCATTATTTAATTTCTGGCTTACCTAGGATACTTTCCTCTTGATTATATGTAATGGCATAGAGTTTTCACAGGCTGTTATTAAAACTATTGTGCGATACTAGAAATAGAGTATAATAGCTCGCGGTAGCGAAATAGGAGAAAAGATGAAAAATGACAAAATGCAGTAGTAGTTCTGAGAATGCAGTGCAAACTGAACAGATTGTGGAGGTTAACCGGAGGAAGCCTGGTAACCCCCTTTGTGAAGCTGAATGGAGATCCTGAGAAAGACACTGAGCAAAAGGTATTTTTGTTCATAGTACTGACCCTGCGGCATTAGAATTGTTTAACGACCTATGGTTAGTGGGAAAACCAAGCCATTATCTGACTATATGTTGAGATTTAAAGAACAGAATCACTGCTGAAGTGATCAATTAAAAAAAAAAATATTAAAGAAGAAACTTTTCAATCATGCTTTGATATTCCTGAATCAGATGTGAGTTTGGAGGGCATGTGGGGTCCCTAATTTGAAATGAGATCATAATGAATATCAGAGACTCAAAACTGAGAAGGTTAGTAGAAAATTGTTGCTCAAATTTAAAAAAAAAAAGGGGGGGGAGGGCAATTTAATTTGCCACCAAGCAGAGTGTCCACAAATCAGTCTACAGATTTTAATGGGGAAACCAAGGCAGTGCTGCAGCAGATAAACTTGCAGCGCCCAGCTCCAAGGAAAGCAGAAATCCAACCTGCAGTTGCGGAGTACGAACAAAGCCATTTCATACTGGGTCACAAATTCACTTTCGCAAAACCTTTAGGACCGCGTCTTACCCAGCTGAGTAAAAATACACTTTTACATGGTGGTAGCTAGTACGTTGGTACCACAGTCGGTGTGAGAGCTGAGGTTACGATAAAGGCTGTGGAGAAAAACCTGCGAGGCGAGGCACATGCAGAGCAGCTGGTGGTAAGATTGTTCCTGTGGGTGAGGGCATGTGAGGTACTGCCTGACTGCTTTGGAAAATCATTCTGAAATTGCTTTACAAAGTAGGATATCAGGTTTGGATTTGCAGACGTCACACAGGAGGATGTATTGGAAGACTTTAACAGATGAGAAAATACTTTGCAAGAGAATCAAAACTAAAAGATATGTGCAGAGATGGAGAAAGGAAATATGCATTTCTACCAAATACTTAAAGCAAAGTAAAATTAAAGCATGAGCTACCATCGAAGAGTTTAATAATCAAAGGACAAGATGGAGAGGGTGGGAGGTGAAGAGAAGAATAATGTGACCAAAAAACCAAATTAAGACCTGCAATTTTGCATGTGAAAATGATTCATGAAACTTTAGAGTCATTTACGTTCAAATTAGCAAAGATTAATTTGCATATACTGCAAAATTGCCTATCAATTCTTGGTTATCATTGGAAAATACAACTACAAGGTCTTTAATCTTACATGTAAATCAATATTTGCTAGACATGATATGTTGACTGAAAATGACAACTAATGGATCACAATTCATTTGTTTGGAATTTACACTTTTTTTGCAAAAGGGCATGATTTAAACGGCGTGACTTTGAGCCTGCAGTTTAATGATCTTATGGAAAGGAATGCTACAGAAACTGGAGAATCAGGTTCAGATTTCTACCTGCTGACTTTCAGGGCAGCACTGTTGATACTGGGTTCGTTGCTGGCTGAAATTATATTTGAGAGATCTCTTCCACTTCTCCTAGAACAGAAGGATAGGAAATGTGAGAAATTGTATAGAGTTTGAAACAGAGCATGTGGAGGTGATAGAGTAGAGGACACAGCACCAAAGGAAAGGCACCAGAAAAATGTGCGAGACTAATGCAGAGATTGAGGTATGTGTGGATATATGCATACCGATGTGTATATATATATGAACTTTTACATACAAATATTTATTTGGAAGAATACTTGTCTGTTTGGGGCTCTGGCACAAATATGACATTTCAAGAGTATTCAGGCTAAGTCGAGTATGTAAGTTCAGTCATGTCATTAATATTTAGAGAGAGGAAGCATGCAGATTTCTCTTTTCATCTCAAGGTCTTTTGGTCTTATGTTTGTTAGCTGATATGCTGGTATGTTGTATTAAAGATTCAACTTAGATATAAACTGTAACATGAGCTTCTCATTAACTCCAGGAGCACTGTGAACATCCCATCCCAAAGAGCCTTCCTGGGTTATTCCATCCTTTCAGCCCTTGAACCTTAGCAAAGATGTTCACCACCCCCCTCCACCACCCCCGATACACTGATATTGTTGCTGCATACGAAGCAATCTCTTGTAGGGCCAGAGAGAACGATTGATCACTGTAGCATAAGTTTTCATAACAGCCTCTTTACATCTTGACAGACTATCATATCTGCCCTTACATGAGCTGTCTTATTTGATAACATGTAGGAGAGGGAGGGAGAGTAGCAGTCCTGGAGTGGCAGCAAATTACCCAGGTGAAAGAAACAGGTATTTCAACAGATCAGAAGGACACAAGTTGTTTTTTCTCTTTGGGAGCAGAGGCCAGGCCTGTTACATTAGAAGGGAAGATTTCTAGTGATTTTGCAGGGAGCTGACATAGATCCGCAGCTGCTGAAAAAACATTTCCCTTCTTTTGCTCTCTGTTCCTGTCTCTTGTTCTGCTCCAGAACACCCTAGGTTTGCAACTAAGCAAATGCTTTGTGGCTAGTGTCTGTTTTCTTGGAAAGACTTCAATTAGGGAAAAAAAAAATTTTTTTGAAAAGAGAAGGAATCTTGGACTGGAAACTTTGCTTTTCTGTAGAAAAAGTTTTCTTTCAATGTTTTCATTCACGTTCTGTCAAGTGCTTTCTCCCACTTACGTCCTTTCTGACAAGTCCTGTGTCAGATGCAGAGAACAAGAGTGAAAGGAATAAAAACAACCAAGAAACTACATAGATGTTGAGCTCCAAGGACAGCAGTAGAAGTTTGCAAGTTTAAATTTTACTCAGATGTGAGAGAACTGCAAACCAATTTAAGGAAGGAGCAGGTGGGTGCGAGGCTTGTTCTGCCTCGCTTGCTGCCTGGCTGTGTTTCCAGGGGTGCAGCCCATGGAGTGAGGCTGGAGATGGGGAGACGCAGGCAGTGCTCCTCAGGGGTGGGGGAGGAAACTCCGCATCTGGCGTCGAAGCTGCCGAGAGGATGGGTGCTTGGAAGGTCAACTTCGGAGCCAGAGTAAGGGCAGAGGTAGCTGGGCTTTTGGTTGTTTGAAGCCGACTGAAGGAATGAACAGGCACCAAAACCCTGAAGGTAACTTGTGTTGCTCATTCCTTCTGTGGCTGGTGAGGGGAGTACTCAAAACAGGACCAAACTCTCATTTCTTATGCGTTACCAGTCACCTACTGAACAATAACTTTCTGTCAGTAACAACCTAGATTCACACCAGGATCTGCATCAATTCCCAGAGCTGTCACTTCTTTCTCTTAATAATTTATTTGCTTCTGTAATTGCTTTGCAGGGTTTTCATGACGTCCAGGGAGTGAGTCTCCGGCACGGATCTTAACATCTGAGCTATACCAGGGGTTGTGTTCATGCTGAAACATGCTGATAGTTATTAAAACTTGCCATTCACCTGGGTGGTCAAACTATGCAAAAACCAGTATGCAAATATACTTGGGAAACAGATTACCAATCTGTTCCTGAGTGTGCAACGGGCAAGCTAGTTGTGGCTTATTAGTATTTTCATGATCTCTGTTTTAATCACGAAATTGTTGGCAATCAAAGATGACAAGGAGTAGATCTGAGCACAGTGAGAAAGAAACATCCTCCCCAACTGTCGGGTTAAGCCTCAAGTAGTTGGACCAAAGGCGTCTGCATTTAAACTATGTACTGTGGTGCATACCAGATCCACAGTCCTCTGATAATTTAGACTTGATCACAGCTTTTTTTCCAGACTGCATGTGTTGGTTTCATTGCCTTGCAATGAGGAGGGTGAATGGTACATGCTTAGTCTCACGAGCCCTGGAAACCATCAGGGAGTCCCAAGGTTTTGGCGTAGCCATCACTCCCTTCCCATGGCACTAGACAGCGGGAATGTAGTGGGATGGGAGGAGGGACTGGCTGTGGTATGTTTGAAGAGCAAAACGGGTGGTGAATCATCTTTTAAGCCTGTTTTTGTCCAGACATGGACATGCATGCATGCAAAGCTTTCCAAGGTCTTGTAAGAGTATACTGCTCAAACGTTTCAAATCAACGCTCCACCACTTCCCTCTAACGTTTTGTCACCTGGCACTAAACTCCCTGTAGGTACATCTGTACACATCTCTGCTCTCTGACTTGCAGCAAGCCATTGCACTTCATTGTGCTTATGCAATACATGTTTGTTCTGCCTGCCTCTCTCAGCAAAAAAAGTCCTTGCACCCTAAAATCCAGCATGATTTGGAAGGTTGCTTTTCCTCCATTCCCTTCAGCTCAGAGCAGTGTGGGGGGTGGTTATTGATAGGGTTGCTGGGGAGAATAGCCCTTTTTTTTTTGGGGGGGGGGGGGGGGAAG
>JAVKLA010000039.1:16516775-16568656 GCA_034782735.1 Sagittarius serpentarius | reverse complement strand
CAGGGGAAGCTTCTAGCAACTTTTAAAGAAGCCACCCCTGTGGCCCCCCCACTACCAAAACCTTGCCACGTAAACCCGTTACACTTGCAACGAAGAAGGGTTTTGTTTGTTCCTGTTGCTTATTAGGTGCGTGTCCTTAGTGGGATGGGGAGGTGATTACCAGAAGGAGGTGAGCAATTAAGTATGTGTTATCTATGGACGTGGAAACCTCTGCAAAGGCAGAGAGAAGAGCACAGCAACGGGCACTTGCCATAGCCTTTGCAAATGTCAGTCCAGCCTGTTCAGATGTACCCAGGGGTCTGCACAGAGCTCTCCGTTATGAGAGGCCTCTTTGAGAGCACAGATGAATTAATTGCAAAAGGCTTGGTGACATCAAATCTAAGCACAGTGGCGTTTGCTCTGTCTCCCAGGAGGGAGGAGTGTGGAGATGCAATTAGTGATGAACTATACTTGGTATTTTGCCCTCCCTGTTCTAAAAACAGGTGGAGATCACTGATGGTCAGGACCCTGCTTTTTAATTCTCATCCTGAAGATGTGTCTCATTGCTTTTGAGGCCCTTTAGGTTGCTAGCTTCCAGTGTGGGCGTGTTGCTGCCAGCAGTGAGGATAAATTGCGTGTGTCATCATACCAGCCTCTCATGCTCTCTCCCAACTCATGGGATTATGGTCACAGATCTGTGCAGACCTTTCTGCTCTTGCCCTGTGCAGAAGAGGGAGAAAACCTCTCCTGTGGTCCCTTTCCTCCTACCTGACCTTGCCTTTGGGGGAGGAGAAGACATGGTCAAGGGTTATATTGCTTCTCCCCAGGCGCTGGCTCTGCCCACGCTGAGTTTGCAGGGCCACTGCAAAGGATGCAGAGCTGGGGTGGACTCTAGGACTTGTGGAGCTGCCAGACATACAGGTGGCTCGAGTGTCCTGGAGCTCCTCGGCAGGCTTATGGGCTGCTTCTTGGATCTCTGAAACACTAACCAAGTCCCCAGGAAACAGCCCGTGAACCCCCATGAAGAAATTCACGGAGAAGCTGACTCTGGAAAGGTTTGTTGAAGACTTGTCTGAGAACGCTGTTATCCTGCCGCAGGTTCATTAGCAGATACTTGTGTGTTTTCTTTTCTCCTCTCTCCTTCCCACCACTGCGATTGCCTGGCCTTCAGTGGAATTTGTTTGCCATTCATTACTTCAGTTCTCTACCCAGAGGCTGTCATTTTTATTTATTTTAGTATTTGAATTTCTATTTTAGGATCAAAAAGAAAATAACATTGACCAAGAAGAAATGGAGGCAATAACTTTTTCAGAGAACTAAGCCTTTGAAAATTTCTTTTTTAATTCAGTTTAATTTCATGGGTGCACAATTTCTATTACACGTAGGCCAATTGGGTTGCAACAGCTGTAAAAAAATATTTATTTTAAGTCTTGTAATGTGTTATTTATGAACGCATTATAGTTATAATGATTTACTTACAGGACTATTGTGACAACAGCACCTTATCTTAAAAATGGGAATTTGCAATATGAAATAGTTAATTAACAATAAGAAAGAGAACAGACTGAGAAGATGCATACAAATTGACAGCACTAACAGAATAATAGCCAGGCTTTATGTGGGTTTGAATAGTGTGGAAACTGAGAAATCCTAATGGAGGAAAAAAGACTTAACTTCTATAGAAACTTAGAAATTAGATTGGTTTCCTGAAATCTCATCTGTCATAATCATTGGAATACTCTTTAGACTTTGCAGGCCTGATTCAGAAAGATTTGCAGTGGTAAAATAAATGGGATCCATTGCAACTGTGCAAAGACCAGTGGATAACTTAATCCTGCATGGGACATACTTGGGAGTATCAGAATACATTTGCCAGATGCAAGATAATGTCAAGTAAATATTTAAAGCTGTAATCATGCCACAGCATGTTTGAGGATAATAAAAGGCTCTGAAAGGGAGTTAAATGCGTTCAATTTAAATAGATAATTTAAATAAAGGAAAGTGGTGATGCAATTTTATATCTAGATGCAGTGTTCACCTAACAAGAAACGTGGCAAGGGCAAGCAGACTCCTGCGGTTGCTGAGAAGTGGTAGAGACTCTCTGGTGGACTACAAATACTTTATCATCCATTCTTTGTTTCCAGCATCAGTTTACTGTGACTGCAATGGTGGTGCTTTTGTGCTGTGTGTTGACAGGCCCTTTGCTGCACGGAGTACGCGGTGCTAAGGAGCTCTAGTTAATGCTTGGGTAAAAGTTGTACTGTCAGAGTGCAGCCAGGGTGTAGCTGGACACAGCTGAGTACACCTGCGCTCAGGAGAGCAATCCAGCACTGGAGAGCACTTGATTAAATATCTTGTTTATGCAACTTGTGCCTGTTTACATTTTTACCCTCAAAAAGCTTCTGTGGAACTTTTAATTATTTCACTTCTTGTCTTCTGGCTATTTCCTTTGTTCTAGGTGGCTGGGTGATGGACATCTGTTGAAAAGAATGAATATTGGGGCTTTGGCCTCTTTCTGCTTAAAACTTCAGCCAGATTCCCATTATTTTCACTTTTCTGAGAATAAATAAATGAGATGCAGTGAATACACAATGTGTCAGCTCTCCACACGGTTTGTTTTGTTCACCCACAGCTATTTCAAGTGCCCTTCCAGGCAACTGCCCACAGCGGGACACTTTGTCTAGACATGATGTGAAGCTAAAGCTGTTAGTCAGACTCTATTAATATATGATATGCAAAGCATTCCTGGAGAGAAATTTCAGCGCAGATCTGTCAGATATGGCCGAGGGAAGCTCTCTTTCGTTGTCTTACCTGGTGGGAGAGAATGACTTCTGATGGGTAAGGGCAAGGTTTGAGCCCCAGCGTCGCAAGCAGCCTGACCCAGCACAGCTGCGGGAGCTCTCCGATGGTTGAGTCAGCCCTAGTGTCAGCTCCTCAGCTGTGAGACACAACAATTACAGCAATAATTCAAGTCAGAAAATTGACAGAACCATTTAATGTGTGTGAGAGTGACAGTGAGTCATCTCTGATCATTGTGTTTAGCAGCCTGGAGATCCACAGGCACCTAGGACAGCCTCAGTCCCACATCTGCATGACAGCTCAGGACAAGGAGAAGCCGCTCAAAGTCACTGTCTTCTTCCTTCCAGAGAGGGCTTCATGTGGGTTTGATCCCTAAAGACCAAGGCAGTGACAAGTAGGACCAGTTGCAGGCAGGGGCTGGGGGGGGTGGGATAGCATGTCTGTTATCTGCAGCCTTGATGCCCTTCTCCTTAGCGTGATGGCAAGCTGGTGCACATGACAGTGAGCACATGAGCCCACGTCAAGTATGTATCTGGTGTGAAAAGAGTAGTTAAAGGTGGACTAAAATGCTAACAAAGTTTTGCAAAAGTCTCTCTACGATTTCAGTTCAGGAGCGGAGTACATTGGCAACATGGAAGTTACAGGTTAGTTGATTTAAAAGTGAAAGGAAAGGTAGATTCGTTTTCAACCTCCAAAGAGCTAATTTCTTAAATGAATTCTGTGGGAACTCATTAAAAATTTGTGCTCTCCAGCAGTCACTTAAGATGCAAGTGGAGTTGTGGGGGCTAATATTAAAAACGGTGTAAGTGCTTGTGTACCTTACAGGGCAAGAAGCGATAGAAAATCTCCTACCACTGGCGATTAGGAACTGTGCAAATACTGCTGAGCACAGGGTTTGCAAAATTGAACCGTCCAAAGCAGCACAATGCTCAGTAATGAGTGTTTGCAGTACCTACGTACTCAAGCACTTGTTTTGACAGTTGTATGGGTCAAATATTCAGCTACTGCAAATTGCTCTGAAGCTTTTCTTGATTTTTTTTTTTTTTCCGATTTAACTGAAGCTGGTATGAATCCACAAGTTCCAGACATTTACAGCAACAAAACATCCTTTCCATGTTTTAAAGTTTTTGAACCAACTTCCAGAATAAATGTTTTAATTTATTTTGAGCTATGTAAAGGTCCAATAGGCATAAATACGATAATGACATGAAATAGTCATTTGTCTCTAATATGGATGGTTTCAAAGCAGTACAAAAAGTGATTGTGGTATTCCCAGAGGCAGCTCCCCAACTTCAATCTGCAGCATGCAACGTCCTTACTCAGTTTAAAAAGAGTGTCTTTTTCTTCTAGTAAGATAAAGACCCCTTACTACATCCTAAACACTAGGAGCTAATTTTTAGCTCAGTATTGAAACGGTATCTTTTTTTGAAGAAAGATATTTGTCTTTGCTAACTTTGCTATACTGTTACAAGCTAGAGTACTGCAATATTTGCTTCATGCACTGCAATGTGAAATGCGGTCATTTTTTTCTTGGAGCTCGGCTGTGCTTGCTGCCTTGGGTTATTTTTTATGTCATTTACAGTGCTGAACATCAATGTGAGCATGTTATGCAATGTAGTGTAAAAAATATATATAAAGGCAATAAACTCCACTGTTATTTCTGCTTTAACAGAACAGCCTTATTTGATCTTTTTGCCTTTTGATTTCTGGAAAAGTTAATTCCAAATAGTGTATTGCATCTTGATTGTTTATGAGTGCACGTTTATGTGCGCTGTAGAAGTCCCTGCTGCAGAGCTGTCTCCCGTGGCTGGCAGCGGATGGTAGCTGTGCAAGCTCAGGGAGCAACAGCCGCCCGAGCATGGAGATCACCTGTAGCAACATCTGAATTTCATGCTAAATTGTGTGGAAATGTGTGCTGGTTTGTAAAAGGTTTAAAATTTTTTTCTTTTCTACGACCTTGTCACTATGCCCTTCCCATTGGTAACAACATGTCACTCGGTCATGAACAACTGCAAGATACGTTGGCCTTGGCCGGACTGTTTTGAGCAGATCAGTGATCTGCTAGGGCGGAGTCACTCATCTGAGTTATTTACAGTTTGGCTTAAGCACAGTACCTCCTGGGGTTTTAACTCTTTTCTGCTAGTATGCAAACACGTAGTATTGAAATTCCTTTTGGATCAGGCTTTACTGTAGAGTGCTAGTGCTTTTCTGTTGCAGGTTGCATGCACAGCCATCTCGCTGCACCTGGGGGCACGCGAATGCCATTGCAAGTGTACTCTGAGCTACACCAGTGGCAGATTTCTTGGTTTATCTTCCCTCACTGCTTACGCACCTGCTCAGTGGATTGAGCAGCTGTGTGGCGTCGGTGCTCCTATCTGAGTGAAGGCAGCTTAAAACAGTGGGAGGAACAAAAAAACCTTGTAACGTTGTGCTTACGCAGCCTGTCTCAGTACCACCAGCAGCCCGTGTGTACACGGGGTAGGTTGGCTTCTCTGTTTTGGGGAGCCAAGAAGGTCCTGCTCATCCACTGCCCACCCGCAGGGCAGGGAGAAGAGGAGGGCTGTCGAGACATCTCCCTGCAGAGTCCACTTGGAGAGGGAGGAGCTGGTAGCTTCACGCTTGCTGAGGTGAAGTTGGCTCCAATTTCTGCTGTGAGCGTCTGTCCGTTCAAGCTGGAATAATGGGCAGTGCAAGTCCTCCTCGCGTGCTCTCCAATCTGTCAGGTCGGTGTCGTTAGCCGAGTCGCTGCACATTCACTGTTCACAGCAAGGTAGCAAAATCCTTCCTGCTGTCCGTGACCCAGCACCGGTCACCTCTCTTGCCTTGTCTTTTTAGCAGCTGTCTCAATGAATTGAAAGATACCACTTTGAAATAACAATGCGACATTTAAAGTCACGCTTTATGAAAATTATTGTCATTCTGGTGCAGTTAGGCTGCTAGTATGTAGCAGATGTGCTGCCCACTATGTGGAAGTACCACGATGCTGTACAAAAGAAAGTTGTTGGGTCGTTGAGAATGTTCTCAACCTACAGAACACGTAGCTGGGCTCTCTAAGCATGATCAGTAACGTGGACAGTAACAGGAAAACAGGTAGTTTAATCTTCTGCTAATTTGGCTCAGTGCTGATTAAATTGATTTGCAGTGAAAAATGAAACCCCTCTGTGTATATGCAGCAAGTGCATTGTAGCTACACAGTGTAACAGTAATAGCATAATTACACATGGATTTATGTAATGTCCGAAGGGATTTAGATAAGTGTAGAGAGAGGAAAAAATATTTTCGAGTGCAATTGCTAAACCTGTGTCAAGTGAATGCTTCTGAAATGTGGTGCTTTTATTTCAGGAAGAGGGCAGGGAAATGCAGTATAGCGAGTATTGTTGCACATCATTCGCAATCAACGTGCTGTTCAAGTGGATATAATGACTTAACACTTCATGCGGGGGCCAGATGCGGGGGGAGGGGGGAAAGCTGGCTAATTGTCAGATTATTTGAGGTGCATTACTCAGTCATGGTGTTGGCAACCTGGGTGTTTGAGAGTTGCTGGCTGGGGAAAGGTGTTCCAGCAGGGGCTCCTGCAGTAGGTAATACGCTGATAAATAGAAATGACAGTGTAGGCAGAGGTTTCTCTTGGTCATGTGAATGACTCCATTGAGACTACTGTTGAATAGTATTTTTCAGGGTGCTGGAACTTGCTGGAAAAATGTTTGGGATTGCAGAAATTGCTTGTGGATAGAGGTGAATTTAACTAAAGCTTTAGTCCAAGAAAAGAACATGAGAAAATGTTGCAGCATTTCATTTGACTGTTTTGAAAATGAAATGTTTGTGTACGTGTGTGTTTGTACATACAGAGACCAAATATGTATAAGCTTAATCTTAATTGAAAATAACTTCCACCCTTAAAATGAAGAGGAGTATTAAATCCAGGTTAAATTAGTTTTGGGGTTTTTTTGGTGTTTGTTTTTTGTTTTTTGTTTTTTGTTTTTTTTTACTTTTCTGAAAGGATTTTTCTGCTGTTCATCCAGCAGCTGTGTACGTAGCTCTGGCCAGAGCCGCTCGCCCCTTTGGGCAGCGCTGCCAAACCAGAGCAGCACACAGAGTCTGCTGCTTCCCAGGGCCGGGGGAACACAGTGCGCACCTCTCCGTGGCACGCTGAGGTTTTATGCCTCTGCTGATTAGTTTTCTGTGCTTTGCTTTGAAAGATTTCCTCTGAGGCCATTTCTCAGAGCAGCTCTTTCTGTAATGAGTTTGAATTTTAAAACACTCCATTTCTTGCCTCCTTCCTTTTGTTAATCCCCAGTAAATGAGGCAAATAATTGGGAGGTGTCACCTGTCCTTTCATGAACGGTGCTTCTGTTCTTGTCCCCTTCTTCCAAACAAAATGCTCAAGGGCTGCAGCCCTGGAGAGTCTCTGAAACAGTCTTAGCCTATTGTACTGCTGCTCCGCTCCCGTTCCCAAGAGGTACAGCTGATCCTCCCTACAGATTTCCAGGAAGGATGCAGTCTTTTATTTGATGATTTTGTTGCCTTTTGCAGGCTACTGTTCCTTGGTTTGCTCTTCCAAGATGATTCTGATTGCTATTAGTTCTTTCTTTGTGGTTTGTTTTTCTTTTCTCCCCAATGCTGGGGAAGTTTATGGCTCCTTTTGTAGCCCTACTGTTGTCCATAGATGCTCTATAAATAGGAAGAAAAAAGCTGCGGGCATTTCCACTTCTCTTGACTTCCTGTGTCATTTGAAACTATTCTCCGATCTCCAAATCGGTCTAGATTAATAATCAAATTCTTATTAAAGTTACGTTGCACAAGAGCATTCTAATATTTCTTAAGCAGTGAACTGTAGCTCTCTAAAGCTCTCTCAAAAACTGTTAGCTTCCCACTCATCCTTGGACCTTCCTAGCAGTCCTCTTGCCACCTCCTCCTCTGCTTGCCTGATTTGCACCACACTGCAAGGATATTCTCTTAGAAACGGTGACATTCCTTTCGTTTTCTCCCAAACATTCTCAATGGAGGGAAACAAGTTCACTGCTGTGCGTTGTGTGACTCCGAGATACTCTCTGCATTGAGCTGGTCAGAGCAGGTTTTGTGGTAGATAGGGGTGAGTGAGGGGTGTGAGCAAGCTCTCGTTTCCATCCAGGGTGGCCTTCCATCTCCTTATGTCATCTACAAGGCTCACTTACTTGCGTCTTTGGAGCAGAAAGAGGAATGGTTGATCCACAAGCTGCATGCTGGTGTGTTAGGTAGCAGCCAGAACTCGATCTGAAGAGGCAACATCTTTTGGTGGCTGTGCAATTTGGATGTGTTCTCTTCTGAAGCTGCCCAAGCAGGTCCTGCCATTTCGGTATCCTCCCTTGAGCCAGCCCCTACTTCTCCATGAAGTGTCCCCGATAACATTCTGGTGTGCTTTACAGCTCTGCCATACGCTGGTCTGCGTGCCTGTTGCTCTTGATACGCACACTCCAGAAAAATGAATAGTACGCTGTAAATTACTATCTTGTCTGCTGTGGTGCATGGAGCAACCCACCTGTTTGGAAAGCAGCCAGTTTGCGTTTATTTTAGCAGATGGGAAAAGCAGAAAGGCGCTCAGAGTAGGCAGGGAAGCGATATTTATTCATTCAGTGGCAAGCACGGCAAAGTGGTGAACTGAGCTGCAGAGTTAAGTAAGAGTGGGCACGTCTTGCATAGCAAAACTGCAGATCCTGGTGGGTGGGAAGGGAAAGGCTGTAGGTCTGCACAATGGAGAGTAAATTGTGGATGTTACGTAGCCCTTGATGAGCAGGAGCGTGGATCTTCTCTTTATCGCAGCTCAGATGCGGAAGGCTGACAGCCCTACCTAGCAGCATCTGGAGAGGAAACTGCAGTTCTCCCAAACCATGCTCTTGCAGGCGGGCACGGTAAGATCACGGTTATAGGCAGCTGCATCACTGAATAGTGGCCAGATTAGAGTTAATCAAAGGCTGTTTGGTAGTAGGTGGGTGCCCAGAATAGCTAGGAAATAAGGCTGTTTAACATCTTTGTCGGCGACATGGACAGTGAGTGGGATTGAGTGCACCCTCAGCAAGTTTGCCGACGACACCACGCTGTGTGGTGCGGTCGACACACTGGAGGGAAGGGATGCCATCCAGAGGGACCTTGACAGGCGGGCCCTTGGGAACCTCATGAGGTTCAACAAGGCCAAGCGCAAGGTCCTGCACATGGGATGAGGCAATCCCAAGCACAAACACAGGCTGGGTGATGAGTGGATTGAGAGCAGCCCTGGGGAGAAGGACTTGGGGGTGTTGGTTGACGAGAAGTTCGACATGACCTGGCAATGTGAGCTTGCAGCCCAGAAAGCCAGCCGTATCTTGGGTCGCGTCAAAAGAAGTGTGACCAGCAGGCTGAGGGAGGTAATTGTCCCCCTCTACTCTGCTGTCATGAGACCCCACCTGGAGGAATGCGTTCAGCTCTGGGGCCCCCAACATAAGAAGGACGTGGACCTGTTGGAGCGAGTCCAGAGGGCCACGAAGATGATCAGAGGGCTGGAGCACCTCTCCTGTGAAGACAGGCTGAGAGATCTGGGGTTGTTCAGCCTGGAGAAGAGAAGGCTCCAAGGAGACCTTACAGCAGCCTTCCAGTACCTAAAGGTGGCCCACAGGAAAGACAGGGAGGGACTCTTTAACAGGGAGTGTAGTGATAGGACGAGGGGTAATGGCTTTAAACTGAAAGAGGGTAGGTTTAGGTTAGATGTAAGGAAGAAGCTCTTCACTGTGAGGGTGATGAGGCACTGGCACAGGTTGCCCAGAGAAGTTGTTGATGCCCCATCCGTGGGGCTTTGAGCAACCTGGTCTAGTGGAAGGTGTCCCTGCCTGTGGCAGGGGGGTTGGAACTGGATGATTTTTAAAAGGTCCCTTCCAACCCAAAGTGTTCTATGATTCTATGTGCAGAAATGTTAGTGCCCTTTCCACAGGGGAAAGAGGACATGCATTCTTAGCAGAATTTAATAAACAAATTTTTGATGTTGGATGTCATTGTCTTTGCTATGCACAAGGATCTAAATGCAGCCTTATCTTGGCTAGTCTTTTTAGAGGATAACAGCCTATTACTGCTAGCAGTTAATCCAATTACTCTTTTAGGTCAAGGGGGAGTGTTCTGTGCAAATATTTTTGGAAGATCTGAAAAAATTATTCTGTGTGGTTGACCCAAAGAGAGCATATTTCAGAATTTTTCAGCAGATCCAGAAGTTCAGAAATTCCTATGTATATTGAAAGAAATGTGTTCAAAAGGGCTGTAGGGTTTCAATTCTGATTGCAAGACTATAGTTGCTTATTTTAAAAATGAAGATATTTCAAAATGGAAAGTAGTTTCAAATAAAAAATAAAAACTATCTAAAATCATCAGTGAAAGTCTTTGATTTGGGGGATGAAGGCAGGGTTGTGTAAACCTTAAGAATTAATTCAGAATGAAATGTTTTGCCTAAAGCAGGTTTCAGCTGCATCGTTTTGGCTCACTTTGTTCCTGGTTCTCTAATAAGGATTTTATTGAGTGTGTAGGAAGGGGCTGTGCAATAACTACCAATGATCCATCTAAAGCAGGGAGTAGCGCTGTCTTGGAGAGGAGAAATCCACCTGTGGATGAACTGGAACAGACTTAAGTGGAGTTTGTCCCTACTTTATTGAGGGGGAAGGTGTCACATTTGATGAGCCAGACTGGGCATTCTGCTTTGCATGTGCTTGACCAAGCCGTGGGACTAGGACTGTGGCACACCAGCTCCTCCTGCAGCCTTTTGCAGAGGGGATCTCTGTTCACTGCTTCATTTCCATCTAGGAATGAGGCTTCCAAGTAGGTTTAGGATTTGGCAGAAATCTTTGGGGATGCTTATGCTGCAGCCTCTGCTAGCATGCTTGGCTGCGGCTGCTGCTGGGGTAACAAAAACTGATACAATAAACAAAGCCGATAGTGGATGCGAGATGGGGGACCCTCCCCAGCAGCTGGGTAAATGCTGAGGTTGAGGCTGCCGCTGCCTGTGTAATTGTTTGGGAACCTCTGCCTTGCATGGCAATCACAGCAGGAGCTGCGTTGTTGGCTTTACCATAAGGATTATTACTTGGACATCAATGGTGAATTTTAAATATTCATAAGACATTTATGCCATAAATAGGAGTTTTTCCTCCCTCTCCCACCAGAGACAGAAAAGAGATTCTAGACCATATACTGTTGAATCCCAAAAGCCTCAACTCCTAATAACCACCTACAATCTAATTTAGATCAGCAGTATGAAAAATCATTAGTTCAAGTCGTAAAAGTCCTCTATTGGGTAAGGGATTTGCTTCCCCAAGACTGTAAGTAGCTGAGCTCTTGGAGACAACTATTGCCCATCTCAAAATTCATGCTCTATTCATGCAAGCCATAAAACTGTCCCTTTAATATCAGTTCAAAAATAAGCACGGAGAAATAGTTGCCATAGAGGAAATCTGTAGTATTAGTTTGAGAACAAAAGACCAGGCGCTGCTTCCCAGTAAGAGGAGTGAACGAGTTGTGCCGCTGGGTCGCTGGCAGGCTGTCGTCTGTCACAGACCCTGTCTGGCAGCAGCCTCCAGATGTAACGAGAGTTCATTTTGAACAGAGTTTTCATTTCGAAGTATCACCTAAAGAAACTCAAGGTAAAAGTTGTGTCTTCCACAAGCTATTTTTGCTGTGTTGTTTTTTTTTTTAACTTTGAATGAGCTGGTGCATTTCGAGTGTGGTGCCTGGTTTTGGTGGTGTACTGGGGAGAAAGGGCAAAAGGAGGGACTCCAGAAGTGGCTTCTTGTGAATAAAAATTAGAGAACCCGGCTGCTTGTGTTTCCTGTGATATCTGTCTTCATTGTGAAAACTGCAAGTCAGAGTCAACCAGACTTCAAAGTTGCAAGCACACAGATGCCAGCTGAAAGTAAGGTTTCTGGGTGACACAGAAGTGCCAGGGCTGTTTGGTAAGAATACTTCATTGAGATTTTGGCAAAGCTGGATAGGGAAATGGTATGGATAGACTGTGTTGCTATTGAGAAGTTTTGAGTGTATCACAACCCCAGAATAGAATTTTATTTCATTTTTTTAATTAACTTGTAAGTATTTTTGTGCCCCGAGTTCATTATGTTGTTCAGGTGGCTAAGAAAAATCACACCTTCAACTGGAACAAATTAGGGAGAAAACAAAGCAGTAATGAAAAGAAGCAAAGGGAAGTGGTATTACATGTATAACTGAGAGCTTTACATCAGCTGCTTCAATGGGGAAAATGTTATTACAGAAAAACACCCCTTTCCTACCCATTCCCTGTCCTGCAGGCAGTCACTTGAAGCAAGTCATTTGGGGGGAGGTTTTTTTTGGTTTGTTCCTGTAAGGAGCTGAAAGCAACTTGATATGCTAATGTTTTCCCTAAAAAGAAAAAAAAACATTTCCTACATAACTCTGAACAGTCTCAGGGGCCTGGGTAGCTTCACTCGTGACCTTTCTTTCGGTTTTGTGAGCGCAGGAGGCAGAGGATGAGGAGGTGCTCGGAGAACATCGCCTTTTTGTTTCGCAGCACAGCCTGGCAGGCTCCAGTGGTGAGGCATGTGCTGCTGCTCTTATTTTCAGAAAAGGGTCGTACTGGGGGAATGTTTGGTGGTTGCTTTTTTTTACAACTTGCTCCCTTGTGCCAAAGAGAAGGCATTTTCTTCACATTGTGGATGCGTGTTTTAAGAGGCACTCTAATGCTCTTCGTGGCTTGAAGATCTAGTGTAGAGCTATGACTTTAGTCTTTCCAAAATGCCAGAAAATCTAATTTATTGCAAGTGTAAGTATCCTGAGGCTCACAGCATGTAAAACTAACCAGACTAAGAAAAATAAGGGAACTGAAGCAGGAGGAAGGAAATTCGTGTTTCAGGTAATGCCCTGAAAGGTCGATCGATCAAGGAGGGAATGGATCCATGGAGGTATAAAATTTTTGTGTTAAATTGTGTCATACATTCAAGAACAACAGTCTAACATGAACATAAGGATTTCTTTTGCCTGGATATTAATACATATTTACCCTATGGTTGCTACGGCCTTTAGCTAGCAGAGCTGAAGCCTCACCATGTAAAACTGGCGGGGGGGGAGCAGGGAAAAGATGCTTCCTTACAGCTTTATTAAACTCTGAATTATATTAAAGATTATTCAGTTGGAACCTGAGCCAAGGCCTATGGACAGGGTTGATGTTATGGTTTCTGGCAGTTCTGGATGGGACTGAAATGCAGTTGGACATAAAAGTAAGACACAAACCAGCAGAGTGTTTAGCTGGTGTGTTTATATAAAGTGAACATGTTTAAATTTATCTTGAAAAACACCCTGGTGCCAACAGTCATCCTAAAGATCACTTTCCTCTCTCTGAGTAAGGCTTATAGGAAGAAGGAATTTTTTTTTCTCCTGGCTTGTTGACAGTAAGTTTTTATTATTGTAATTATTATTATTATATTAAAACTAAGGAATATGCTACTGGGTGATATTTAGCAAGTTGAATGTTTTGATGTAGGAAACATAATAGTTACTACAGCTATTTTATGCTAACTGCTAAGCAAATTCCTCTCATGTATACACAGTTGCTGTGTTTCTGGTCTCCATCAAATTATGAGAGGAGGGTGGGGGGAAGAAAAAAGGTTGTTTGGGTTTATTTTTTTAAAGCTATGAAGTATTTATTTATCATCTTCCAACTGAGAATATACAAGTTCTTTACTAGCATCCTAATGGCCTATGTCCATGACATATGAAGTCTTGTCCCTGTTTTGCTCATGGGAAGATGGAAATGTAGACTGCTGAGGTGTTTTACCCATGAGGATAGGGAGTACACTAGGGTGAGCAGCTGCTGAAGTATAACAACGGAGGCAGAGCTGAATATTGGAGGCTGGCAAGATGACTATGCATCTGCCTTCAGGAAGGTGGCCAAGGAAATGTAGACGTGCCTTAGTGAAGGTTTCTTCTAACCACTCTTGAGGAAAGCATCCATGTGATGGGGTGCAGCTGGGCATCTGCCAGGCTTCTCATGAGTCTTCTGCTGCTCTTGTTGAGCTTGGTGCTGGCTTGTGATTACTACCCAAATTAGCTTATTTAAAGCTAGCTCATGTATCTCTGCATTACACAGAGGAGGGTAATCATATCCTAGGTCCTGCAATTAGCAGAGTCTGTAACGGAGGGAGCAGCTGAGTACAAACAAAGTCCTCTGCTCCACGTAGCACAGTGTGTAAAAACTGCAGTGGATTTTTGTTAATTCCCTAAAATTTACCGTTCCTCTCCTACTCTGGTGTATGTGTGATTCTTCCATAAGTGTGGGTTTTATCCCATTAGCAAAATCATGGCAGATTCCTGGTGATGTTTCTGCCTTTTCTAAAGTGCTTGTTCATGGTTGTTTAATACTGATCTTTCCATGGTTGCGCACTGATTATTTTTAGTCATCAAAAAATGGGCATCATCAGGTTTTTAAAGCTTTTTACATTAGAGTCTGTGTTGTTGAAACTTCCCTATGGGTTGGTTCTTGGGACCCATAGCTGAGGTCCTGTAGCTGTGATTTCAGTGGCTCCATGAGGGTGTCTGGCTGTCGTCATAGCAGGGAAAAGGAGGCATTGAGGTCAGGGGATGTTCCTAGTTTTGTAATAAATTCTCAGTCTGACTGAGACCATTCATCATGTTAAGAAAAGGTTTTAGCTGTTCCCTTCAGAACACTGACATCAATTAAGTTACCCATGCATCATTCCAGCATTAAGCCTTTGTTAGAGCTGTGGTTCCTAGGGTTTGCTCCAGATGTCAGTGCTATGATGGTCCTCAAAACCAAGACTCATTTACACCTGCTGTCCTGGATTCTAGTAACGTGGTATGCTTTTGTTGATTTCAGCATGTTCTTCACTTATTGAAGGTGTGGTTTTCTTTGTGGCTTATTCATATTTAAATAAATGTATGTAGGTGGTGACATGACTGTGTAGGTGACTGGTAAGGGACAAGTTATATCTTCTCCACCTGTCTTAGTGAGCTTGCCTGAGATAGGGGTGGACCTACCCAATGATGTCAAGCAACTATTTGCCAAACACGTGACAAATGGAGTCAGTCTGTGGAGTTGGTTTGCAGATACTGCGTGAGCCCTCTGAGCTTACAGAAGCTGAGAAATCATAGCCCAGTGCCAAGCAGCTCTTGGGGCTTGAAGAATAGGTCCTTGTGCCATACCTCTGGGTAATCACCAGTAAGTAGCTCCTTCTCCCCTGCAGACCATGTTAGGCAGCTGCTGGCCTGATTTCTGGTTTTTTTTTCACTAAGGTGGCAGTCCAGCACCACACAGCATTGAACCTTGTAGGTAATTCTCTGAGCTCCTGCAGCAGAACAGGACTCCTCAGGAGGGACTCTGCCTCTCAGAGGGTCAGCCCAGGGACGTGTCTTTTGCCTAAAGCTGAGATTTGACAGCGGGGCCCGCTTTGCTGTCTATCAGCCAGCTTGGTGGCAGAAGGTAGCTGTGCATCTCGTTCTTCTGCTGGCTATTCACGTTTCACAGTGGACGTTACCCTTTATCCGTGTAACCGTCAGAGGGACGCGCTGTAGGGCTCCCACACTGTTGACGGCGGCGGCACTGCACGCAGCTAGCTGGTGGCTTTACACGGACACCTGCAACAGCAGCTTCTGCGTGGTGTCTTTTTGGAGGAGTGACCCATCAGGGCTTGTTGGTCTTTGGCTTATCTTGGGTGTTGACTCTTAGTAATTACTCCCAGCAATTGCCCTTCAGTCTCGGGGTTGTCAGTATGTTTCATGAACACATACGTACCCTTCAAACAAGCCAAAGTAAAACTAGTATTGTTAAGCGAGCGATTATATGGCAACCCAGACCTTGTGCTCCATTGACCCGCTGCTCTTTTTTGAACCACTTGTGCTTTCCTATTAGCTCATGCATCCCTTTTAATGACACTTTATGTGGTTTATTAGTGTGTGTTACTGATGCTGCATGTAGTTTAATGAAGCAACAACAGCCAAGGTGCGAAGTGTCTCCTGTGGATTAATGAGGTCTTGAAAGAAGGTGACTGCCCACTGCGAAAAGAAAGACTATCAAGTTGAATCACTTATTTATCACCTAGATATGACTCTTACTAGTACCATTCTTGACAGGAGAGAAAAAAATCAAGTGCATGAAAATATAAGAGGATAACATTTGTTTGAGGGGATCCATGTTTAAATCTGACAGTTCATTTAAAAAATGATTATACGTTGGCAGATATTTAGGAAACAGGTAAATTGTTTGAATTAATGGCCAACACTTCCAGAACCATATAAACTTACATAGTGCTAGTGCACCTGTAGTTTTAGACTAGCCTATCAATAATTACTTTCCTGATTGTTGGAATTTTACTCTCCTAATCCTTGGAAAAAAAATTTTTTTTCATAGGGTTGGAGAATCTCAGCTTGGTTTTGGCTGTGGTTTTATATCTCTGCGTCACACTATAAATAACTAGTAGTGGTTAGAGACTGTCTTTTGAAAAAGCATTTAATTTTTGTTCTTGAGAGATGATCTGTGCCTTAACGCTGTAAGCTGAGAAATCTTACTCTCTCCGTTATTAAGGCTTCATTTTTTAGATAGTGGGAAAGTGTTTCAATTCTTTCTGGTAATGTCATACTTTGAGGTAGCTGGAGCTTTCTGTACGCTATATATTTTATCTTTTTACTGTTTAATAGTCTGATCCCATTCAGAAAACATTTCAGCCTGCATATGATTTGTATTATTAATGGCAGTATTGATTTATAAGATCAACTTTAAAAAATGACTTGCTGTTTTACAAGAAAACCATCAAAAGGATTAATGTGCTTTCTCTCTGTACATCTACTCTTCTATCCATTGAAAATGATGATCAAGTCAGAAGTCACTGGGTTATCATCCTTGCTCTAAGGAAATGTGTATAATTATATATCCTGATAAAGGCATGTTCTTTTTACTTTGGGGAACACATGCACTGATGTTGCATTACCTGCAGATGTGGAATGATTAGTCCCTGATGTTAACGTAGAGATTGCCTACAGCTAGGCAATAAAAGCATGCTTTGTTTGCTTTTTTTTCCTTAATCTGCATGCAGAATAGATACAGGTGCTATAGGGGAACAGAGCAAAGACATAGGAGAGAACCTTGTTGCTTTTTGGTGCAGGGTGTTATTCTACTATTTATTAAAGCTGCATGAAACAATATAAAGTGTTGATGTTTATGAGAAGCGTTGTTTATAGAAATAAATGTTTTCCCCACCCTTCTACTACCATGACTAAGATACTTTACACTTTAAATTTTATTTTCCTTCCTATAAACATTTCTTCCCCTCCTTTCTTTCCCTCACCCTGACATTATGTAGTTGATTTAATTCTCTAGATTGCTCTCCTCAAGCTCTAACTTGAGTTCATTTTGTTATGTGGTGACCACAGTTATGGATGACGCTCCCCCTGGCACACAGGAGTACATTATGTTACGGCAAGATTCGATCCAATCTGCGGAATTAAAGAAAAAAGAGTCCCCTTTTCGTGCTAAGTGTCACGAAATCTTCTGCTGCCCACTGAAGCAAGTGCACCTCAAAGAGAACACAGAGCCGGAAGGTTTGTGGCACTATGGATCCATGTTCTGTTTGTTTCTATTATTTTTATTTTTCCATGTATGTCCCTAGAGTGTGCTGTGTGTTTTCTAGCCTGTGTCAGTGCAGTGCAACTGATGCAGGAAGCGTGATGCACTCCATGTCCCCCTTTGCTTGCCTGTTAGTGTCTGATTCAGCTATCACGGGACACTATAATATAAGCTATGTACAGTATCGTTCTAGACAAGAAGTAAAGTGACGCTGCTTTTTCTTAAATAAAGTTTGTTTGTTTCAGCTCTCATCATTACACACTGCCCTTTTTTTGGCTGCCAAAAGTTGCTTGCTACTTCAACGGCATCAATTCCTAGTTGGTTCTTTCCAGTAACATTTCTGAAGCTGCACTCTGCTGAAAATATGGCACTTAGACTCAGATTCGGCTTGTCCCCAACACCTCTCACTCCATAAGGCTTCTGCATAGCGCTAGAGAATGCTCATGACAGCTGTACTTCAGTGAAGCAGGATGAAGTTTGTATGTAATGCACGCCTGGTTGCATTTTGGAAAATGAAATGCATGCAGAGCAGAAAAAACATAAGTAGAATGTTTTCCTTTTCAGATAAAGCAAAGGTATGGTCTCTTCTAATGCTGTGTTTACTAATATGAAATGACTAATGAGGTATCTATATCTTTAACTTGTTTGTCTAGTGTACATCAGATTAAGCTATTTTAAATTATATTTTTTAATATTTTCTCTTATTGTTCCATACGTGTTTTGCATTACTGCCTCATATTCTACATGGTAAGCCTTCTACTTTTTGCATAAGCTCCAGTATCTGCCAAGACAAATAATGCTACTGCTGGTAGATGTATTTTAAGATTAAATATTCAGGGCTGGATTCTGCCACAATTGAGTCTGCAGGAATGGCAAAGCGAGCAGGTTGGAGTCCTTCCTCACAAATCACTTGTATTATTCTCTCTGTAATGATGGACATCAGTTGCTGAGCTGTCACTATTAGCCCAGAATATTTCAGTCAGTTGCTTTCTCCTGTTACCCCAAAAGTTGCATGAATGTTCTTTGCACTACTACTGGGAGATGTGTCTTTTAAAATAAAAGTATTATTTTATTAAATAGCATTTCTTTCTCATCTCACCAGAGATATTGTCTGACACAAACAGTGGTGTAAGGTGTGGGGAGAGGGTTTTTGTTTCAGTGATGATACAACTGAATATTAAAATTGGGGTTTGAAAACACAAAGTCTAATTCTCCTCTCAGTTCTGGGGCTGACTTGGTAAGAACAGTGATTTTGTGATTCTGAACTCAATAAACGTGAAGGAAAGGTGAATCCCATAGCACTCTTCTGGATTAGCAAATGTAATGAATTTCCTATCATCTGTCAGGGTTCGTGTTGTTCATGAGTAAATTATGAGCCCAGAACTGTTCATGTCAAACTCCTCTAGGAAGACGACGACAGCTGAGCTACTAGAGGTGCTCAGCATCCTCAGCGAGTGATATTTTGTGAAATGAAAGATTCCATGTGAGCCATAAAATGAAGGGCCCTAAACTTGGCATCATGGACTCACATGCCGTATTTCAATTTTCCCTTGTGCTCCTGTGTAAATCCAGTGGAAGCTGATGGTCTTTTCAGTGGAACTTATACTGAGAGCTGGATTCCTGCTGGGGACTAGCTCTTACCTAGGTCTGATCATCTTCAGTGAATAAATCGACAATTTACACAGTAATGGTATGTTCAAGAGGATCAAGGGAAGCAGAGGTATGCTGGGCCTTTTATCTCCAGAGCCTGAGTCTCCTGCACGCATGGTTTGGTTCAGTGTTGAGGAATTCGGGATCTGCCGGGAGAAGCTCGCAAGGTGCATGTTCTAAGTGAAGACCTGGGGAGCATCAGTTCTGCCGTATTGTCGCCTGGAAGCCAACAGTTGCTCTTCTTAGATTCTCCGTAAATCTACATACTGTCTCTCTCCAACAACAGCTGTGTTACTCCTTCTTCCATGGCATATGGTATTGTTAATCATTCTTACTGAAAATATTTAGTTCCAAGTGGGAAACTTTTCATCTTTTACCACAGTATACAAGGATGCATGTCTCTTCCCCTTCCCCTTTTTATCCCTCCTCCTCTCCTCCAGGAATTTTGCATTACTAGACAGGGCACAAGAAGCTATGGCCCTATTGACTTGTCCCACAACCATCTGAGTTGATGGGAATTAATAGGGTATCAATTTTTATTGTTGCCTGATTTCTACATGTGTTTCTGTGAAAGGTGTTGCCTCTAGCATGAGCGGGAAAATACATGTTTAGGAGTCCTTTTAGCCTCTGTTGCAGCTTAAATTGCCTGGGCTGCATTGGTCTTTTTCGTCAAAATCTGTGAATTGCCTGGCACTGGTGTTAGACCCACTGAAAGACTGATGTGTGTCATCCTCAGTGGTTTGTTGGCATGAAGCTTGAAAAATTTTGAGTGTGAAATGATCTGAACTGTGCTTTCAGTGCAAACACTACAGCAGTCCCTTGAAGTTAGTGGAGTGGCTGAAAGAAACCCTCCCTGAATACCTTCTAGTGTGAACCCAGCAGTTAACAGCTCAATTGTGCTGTGAGGATGAATAAAAATAAATGTTTAAACTTGTTGCTATGGCATAATTTACACATTTGTGAAGGTACTGGAAAGTATGGCAACTAGGAAGCTATTAGGAAAGCTGAGTAAAATGTCATAATGGAAGTTTTATGGAAAAATTGCAGACTTGAAAGGCTCTGCAAAGAGTATAAAAACGTACCCTTTTTATCTGCTGAGTAGTGACATGGGAACACATAGTAAATCCTGCATGTTTCTAGCTTTGCAGCTCTTTTCGTATTTCATTTACTCTGCACTTTTTAACCACTTTCATACAGGGTTAATGCTTGGGGAGCCTCATTTTATCCCTTCAGGATTGGAACCCCCTAGGCATGTATGATGACACCAGGTAAAAGATTTTCCTGGCTTTTTGTAGGAGTGTTTGGGGAACGTTCTACTATTTACTGAAAGATTTAAATACCAACTTGCTCTGGTATCTGAACCAGGTGGCCCATCATTTCTCTTACCTCAGGCCCATTTCTAAAAGCAAGAGAAGGAATGAGAAAATTAGGTCTATGTTTCCTAAATTAACCTGTCTTGGTTTCTAGTTCTTTTCCTGACACCCTACCTGCCTGCTTGCAATGTCATTATTTTTCACAGCACCCGTATGCTTCGAATACACCTTAGCAGATTAGGTCCAGGGCCAGTACATTTGATATCAACCTGGAGGACACATAGCAGAAGGTCCTCGGTCCAGTAACTGTAGCAAGGACAGTCTTATTTTAAGTGGTAGATGTGGAAGGAAGGAGGAGAACAACAGGAAATCGCGATGATATTATCTTCCCAAAAGGTGGAAATTTCCCTTTGAGTCCAGTGCCAGCAGGGTGCTGTGCGTCAGTTTGGATGGCAGTTCAGGTAGGATGCTGCCTTTCCTAATGCTATGGGAAACTTTGGACTGAGTTAAAAGATGAACTGTTGCTTTATTCTGCATCATTCCAGCTTTGTTTTGTCGAAGTCAGTCTATAGTTTACAATGTTATGGATCTCTCAAATGGAATAAAACAAGTGGACCTGACATCCTTACCTGGATGCTGGGTCCTGTGGGCATTGTGCATTGTTTACAATTACATCCAAGCAGCAGCAAAATGCAGGGTGTTTTTGTAGCTTCCCTCAAGCCAGGAATACACTGCTAGCAGGAGAAGGGCCATCTGAAGTACATTTTGCAGCTATTTGTTCTCTTAAATAGTTTAAACATAAGCTGCTGCTATCTGTATAAAACATGGTTACATAAAAAGAAGTCTGCTCCTGGAAAACTAATTTGAGTTGTATTATTACATCCAGAGGAGGGAATATAATGAGAGAAATGTTTTTTAAAAACACCCATTGGTTAGTCACAGTCACATAATCAAGAGTCTTGGCCTCTTGCCCACAGTTCTGTTTTCATGTGGGATTTTTTTTGCCTTTTTTTTTTTTTTGGTAACATTTAGTCTCCCTCCAGGCATACATAACCTTTTTACACAGAAAAGCAGACAAGCATGGCAAAATATGTATTGGGGATGGGGAGAGGGAAATCTGGGATAGCAGCTGGTAATGAGGAAAGGCAGCTTTCCTCAACCAACAGGAAATCAGATTAGATAGAAAATGTTAAGGATGCTAATGTGAAACAAGCAGCTTTGCGGTTGCCCTTGACAATGGCTTATCATCTTCATCCCTAGCAGTGGGATGACTGGCAGAGCCAGTCCTGGGGGCGAGGAAAAGGTAGGACATTTAAGTACATTACGTGGGAGGCTGGCTCTTCCTCCCACTCCACGTGCACATGCGGTTTTGTCACCAGCAGAAATTCAGAGCCTTCACGTTGTCATACTGAATGTCCCTCTGGTTCTCTGAGTGTGGTGTCACCACTGATATTACTGTTACTTTGCACTCTAATTATACGCTTTTCTTCTAGACCAAATCAGTCCTATTAGCCTGGCTCCCTCATTTAATTATCTTAATGCTTGTGCATTTCTGCATTTTAGAGGACAAAAAGAAAGAAGAGGGGGGAGGAGAACCTGTATCTGAAATCATGGAGAACTATGAGAGGTTTTTAAACTTTACATACTGTTCAGAACTGAAAAAGACTTTGTATTCCAGTGGAGAATAATAGAGATGAGCCATGTGAAACGTAGGTACAGTGCCTGTGCTGGTCATGTCTGAGGTGTTCAAACCCAGCACAACTGGCTGTGAGACACCAGCGAGGAGGTTTAGCATCTGCACTGCGGGTGCATTCGACCTCAGATTTAATCTGGACCAACAGCCACCTGAAAGTAACTCACCAGTTCATTGAGCAGGGGCTCCTACTAAGTTATATGATCCTATTTAGAAACTTTATTAGGGTTATGGTCCCTTGATACTAAATCACATTTCGTAATCTTCCATGGTGATATTCATCATGTCTTCTGCTTTCAGTGGAGGTGAAAAGTGAAGACTTGGTATCCCATTTGCAATGCTCTTGCCAACAGGAGTATTTAACCCTTTCCCGCTGCAGCCAAGCAGGCCAGTCTGGCCTGGAGCAGATCATCCCAGGGAGGGAAGAGGGAGGGCAGGCAGTCTGCTGTTGCCTGGTGTTGGGCCCTGCAGCCCTTGATGCTCTCATTGTCACCCTTTCCCTCGGCAAAACCTTGTTCTTGTCTCTGCTTTTGTCTGCACCTCTCAGGTCCTCGTGTGAGGAACACGGAGCTTTCACTTTGCCTCGCTCCTGACTCCTGGCACGGGCAAGAAGCAGCAATGAGCAACGCCTGAGCCTTTTCCAATATGAAATGAAAATAAGCTCTAAATCCTGTCTGTCTGGATACACATGGGGTTGCTGCAGCTATGGGACCATATCTGTAGTGAAGGATGATCTAAAGGAGTGATACAGGCCACAAAAGCCAAAGGTCTGAAGCCGCCACTGTTATAGTGGCTTTTTCCCCCCAAAGAGAAATCGACTTTGACTTGAGTGATTAAATGATGACCTTCTATTTCAGGGCATTGGAAGGCAGTGGTGACAACTGCACTCTTATTTTCTTCAGATGCTTAGTACATAAAGCAGAATAGCTCAGTCCTGTAAGTGGCTGAGCCCTCTTGCCCTGATCCTCCAAAGCCTTTAAGCACACGATTAACTTAAAACATGTGAGTGCTACCAGCAGAGTCAAAGGGGTTGGGATGTATTTAATGAGCCTACCTGAACGTAGTCTGGGCCTGGCTCAGGTTCAGGCTTAGACAGTGCAAATCCAGAGTAATTCCACCAAAATCCAAGATTTACTCAATATTTACTTGTCTGCAAATGAGATCAGAACCCCCTCATAGAGTTAAATTTGATTTCTTCTTTTCTTACTCCCTTAGGAGTTTATATGGTCCTTATTGCCACAACGATTCATGACTGAAAGTGCGTGTCATCGTAACACCCCTGTGCAGTAGGGAAATTTAGTGTTTCCTGTTATGAAGAGGGAAGTGAAGGACTTAATTCTCAAAACTATTTGGGCATCTCATCAGCATTAGTAACAATAACACTGCCTAATGAATCAGCTGAGCACTGGGTGCTTAACTATTATCTTTGGAAGATTCTGGGGTGTGACAGTTCTAGCCATGCGGAAACATAGCAGAGTTGGGAATTCAACATTTTTCCATGAACTTAAACTTAGAATCCGAGTTCTTCATCTTTGTCATCAGCAGCGGCTGTGCGGCAGCCTGTGCCAGCTGATCTGCCAGCTGCCTCCAGCCCCCACCTTCCTCTCACCTCCCACCACGTGCTTGCACGTTGACCCGAGCTTTGGCAGGCTCCACCACCAAACACCGTCTTTTCTTGCCGTGTGAGTTAAGGAGTGGCTCAGCACTAGGTGAGCCCAGTGCCAGCCGTGGCAGGAGGGGTGGGGTGGCATGGAGAGGGACAGAGGACAGGTGGACAATAGCAGCCAGCATTAGGAGGTGATGCATGAATGGTGACAGGTTATTAGGCTCCTATTTCATCTTTACTCTAAACTGTTATACGTCTACTACTCCTTTAATTTTCCACACCTTCCTTACTTTGCACCAAGTACTTGGCTCTATGGTTGGGGTTTACACACCCAGCTGTGTGCTGCCTTATGAAAACCATCTCTTTTTAAGGTGGCTGGACATGATTTAAAGAATAAGGTGGTGGTTCGCTGTTTAAGGTCCTGAGCAGGAGGCATCTAATTGTTATAAAACATTTCTGTCGGCAGGTACCACAATGATTACAAAGCGTATATTGAGGAAGACGTTTGAGGTTTTGAAGAAAAGTCGCTGAAGGTCGCATTTCAAACGGCTTGCAAATCCCTCTCGTTCCTGAATTCACACGTACCTGCCACCTCACAGGACATGGTGCGAGAGCTCTCCTTAGGGCTTTACTTAGCTCCTGAGAGGCTTGGAGATCAGCGTGTTATACACAGCCATGATTCCTGCATTCTGTTGACTTGCTTTGCTAATTCCTTTTAACTAATACACCTGCCAGGATTTTCCTACCTACCTGAAAAATAAGGATTACAGCTGGAAGATCCTTCTCACTGTATATGCACACACCTTTCAGTCCAGGGAATAGTGTGCACAGCTTAGTGTGTTTGTCAGACTCAAGGCTTTAGAGTAGTGTGGCTGGAGGAAATGAAGATAAAATATAAGGAATAAAGGTAGCCCAGACACTCTCTTTCTGACAGAAGAAGGATTTCCAACAGTGCCACAGCTCTTCCCAGGCTGCCCTCCAGGCCAGCAGCTCACAGAGGGGGAATTCAGCTGGTGTCCGGCATTGATGCTCACCCCGTAGTCACTTCTTACCCAGCACTCTTCAGGGGAGCTGGCATTTAAGTCATAGTTCCTGCAGACTGTGTCCTTTGATCAAATCTCCCATTATAAAGTACCTTTGAGTGTACACCTGCTATTGAATCCCTAGTCCCTTTTGGACTATGGTTTGTTGGTTTTTTTCTGCTAGACACTTTCTTTAGTGCCCAGATGTTTCCTGACCTCTGTAAAGCATGGTCAGATTTCAGCCTTCTGATTGGTGCTGATTTTTCAGCATATGCACACCTGCCTTTCTGGGTGACTGTTCTCACGGGATCATCAAGTGGGTGCTCCCAAGTCTGCAGGTAACAGATACACCAAGAGAGGCACTAAGAGTCCTCGCAGTACTTGTATCTGCCATCTCACCCGGCCACAAGTAACAAATTGGAAATTAAGTGTTTGTTGAACTGGGTTTTCCTGGTACAGAAATTCAAAGGTATAGCTCTAATTGTGAATTGTGTAATTGTTAGCTGAATTTGCACTCAGTAGTATCAGAGAAGTTTAAATAAGTAATGGCATTAGGAGCAGTTTTAGTGCTTTTGTTTCAAGACAATGGGTTTTAATTCTCAAGTTGGAGCTGGCCTCGCCACTGAACAGGTCATTGCAACCTAAAGAAAACTCTTATCTCTTACCTTACCTGTGTACTCTTCGAGGCAAATCTTTCATCTTTGCTATTTTGCTCAGCTCAGAATAAATATTCACTATGGAGAGAGTATCTGGCACTTAGCGTATCTAAAGTAGGACATTTAGACCAAATGAGTCGCATTGATATTCTTTTCTCATCTCATCTGTAAAGGACTCTTTGAGAGCTTCAAAGAGTGCTCCTTGTATGGAGGAAGGCCATTGTCTTGCTATTTTTTCATTCCATGACTCTCCTGAGAAAGGATCAGGCTTCGCTCTTCAATCTGTCTTCATTTTAAATAAGATGTAGTTCTTTATTAATAATGAAGGTTTTTCTTTGTACCTTATTCAGCTACATGGCCTGTCATAATTATTGCATGACCCTTTATCAGTGGTAATGTCTGTAGTATTTAAATACTGACCTTTGGGTTGAGAGCACACCGAATTTTTCATGCTGTTCTAGGTTAGGACAACTCCGGAAACAAGGAGTTGTTAAACTTTTTAGCTATCACTAGAAAGTTATTTCCTTTCCCAAGGCAATCACTTACAAAAGCATTTAGGCATGTCTACATGGTGCAGCAGAGCATACTGCAGAGATCCCCTAGCTACCATCCCACATCTATGCAGTCCAGTGTGGCACCATGCAATGGTGTTAGTTATCTCAGGGATAATTAGCTTGAGTAACTCACAGTGTTATGTTGCAGCATGTCTATGGTTTCCAGTTCCACGGTTAGCTCAGCCCGTATCTAACTCAGGGGGTTCTGCTCTTCATTCCATCAGCAGTGTGGGCCTTCAGCAGCTGGTACCTCTGAATGCACAAAAGTGAAGCCACAACAAATGGCAAGGTTCATCAGAATGTCTAGCATGCACCTTACCTCTAGGATAATCTGGAAGAGAAGAGGAACTCAGTCTTACTTCGAACTCAGCCTCGTCTCCATGTGCTCCCTCAACTCTCTGTTTTTCTCTCATGCTTCTCCTTGTTCTGGGTACTGCTCCGTCAGAGCTGTGGATGCTTTCAGAACAAAGCTGAAGAATTTTCACAGCAGTACGTTTTAGATCAAATACGTAGCGAGCACGCTATCCAGTAATGTGGGTTAGTGTTCTTTTATGATTGCATAAGCAGTTAACTTTTGATGGTAGTACTTTTATCTCTGTTTTTTGTTCTCTTTTAAGTGTCCTGACCTGTAAAGCTAAAGAAACTGAAGAAGCTCAGTGAGCACAACAGAGGTCCAAAGACTGCAAAAGGACAGAGTTTTCCTAGAACACTTACGTAAAATTATTCAATGCTTTTTCAGTAGTATCTGAGCGTTTTGGAAAGAGTCAGTGCTCAGACTGTTTCGTATTCTTTTTTTTGCTCACCGCTATCTATCTACAGCATTTTCCTGCTGTGTACGAGTTCTTTGATTTTGCTTATATGCTGTAAAAAAACCCAGCTTTTGTAGGACAGTGCAAAATATTTGCATATCTTTTAAACCAGCTCTTGTCCTCAGGACAGAAAGGTGTACTATCAAGCAATGGTGTTCGGGAAGACTGAATAGATGATTGCCGGGTATTGATCCCAGTGTGCATGTTTGTTTCTTTGTGCCATCTCTTTGAAAACACTGAGACAGACAGATCTTTTTTTTCTGAAAGATCGCGATTACAAAGAGGTAGGTTAAACCCTAAAGATTACAAGGGACGTAAAGATGCAAAGGTTCTGACCTGCAGAGGTGTATCCAGCACATAGCTGTACACCCTCTTCAAGTGACACGATGTTCCTTGAACTCCTACTGTAAAGAAAAACTACAGTGCATTTTGGAAACAAGGAGTAATCCTTTCTCAGGCATCTTGGATGCTCCTGATCCTGAAGCTGTCTGCCACAGTTTTCAAGTGTGCTAAGAAATTCTTGTATGTTGATTTAGCAAGGAAAAAATGAAGAATATATACAATTTACTGCACAAGAAGTCCTTAGGTACCGGCTGTCTCTCACGCTTGACATTTCCACATTATGCAACAGTCCCTTCTAGAAAGGTTATTGGTGCAGCTGTGTTAGTTCTCACTGTCCTACACTATCTGGTCAAATTTAGCTCTCGCAACAGGGTAGAAGTCTAGTGGCCGCTCTTCAGACTTGTGCCAGCACCATTAAGCCAGATTTTAGTTTGGTTTTTGTGGCCGTTGGCATAGAGAAGGCAGAAGAGCACTGGTGTAGAGAGTGGTGACTAAGTGTAATGTTACGCAAATATCTAGGCATCTTGATTGTTTTGCTGGAGCCCCACACAGAACACAAATGAAGCGGCCCAGCCATGCTGCTTCTTAATTGTTCTGATTGAGGTTTGGGTTCTTAACAAATATTTTCTAAATAACAGCTTAACCTTTCTCCTTATGCTTGGTTTTCCTTCTTGTTACAATACATTTGTCTCAGGGATTTTTTTTCCTTGGATCTTGTGGAAGAGGCATGTTTCATACCTCAGCTGTGTTTCTTGCAACCTTTATGAGAAGGTTAGGGGCTTAGCTAGCCCTAGAGCCTCACATACTTAGAGGATGAAACTAAGAGGTTTTCTGTAGAGGGTGAAAAAGTATCTATGCCCCCAAATCAGCAGAACTTACTCCATACAGCAAGCTGGTACTTTAGCATCCACTGAAGATGCATCAATAAACCGTCATGAGACTTCTCAGGGCATGGAGGGCTTTGACGCCACTAAACTGTGGGCTGGTGACTTCAGAAATAGCGGTGTTTTCACTCACTTGTCCTGCCTGCCCTCATGGACATCATTGGTTTGGAAGCTTTACCAATTTTGACTTCAGTGTTGTGAAGATAGATGGGGCTGCAGAAAAAGAGTCAGCCATGGAGGCCACGTGCAGGACCAGAATCTGGGACTGCAGTGAATGCGGTGCTAAGCTTTCCGTCTTTTGAAAACGGCATTAACAGCAAAACCCACATTTGTGGTGGTTGTCAGTCTGTTCTCTAAACCTGCCTTTCCTCTGAACAGTCATGTGGTTTTCCATTTCTGCAACAGGTGATGCCAAATATGACACTTAATTGCAAGAGTTGTTAAAAATGTGGAGTTAATTTCAGCTGTGCACCTTCGCTTAATTGGTGCCTGCTCCTGTTTCTCTTCCTCTGCAACTCCAGCCTGTTTGAGTCTGCAGTTGAAGAAGGAGTTTTGCTCTTTAGTTGCTCTTACCTCTGGTGAGTATAATCATTCTCTCATTTCAGACAAGTGGCAAAGCTGACATCAAATATTGCTGGTGCCTCTCAAATATTGTTAGTAGAAAATGTTTAAGCTTCACATAGGATGTTCCCTTCTAATGATGAGCTATCAGCATTAACCCAGTAGATTTTATATGGCTGACCTTTTTGTGATAAATTTAGATTAAATACACTGTAAAAACAGTAGTAAGCAAAAATTTGAATGGGACTTGATCTGCCAAATGCAAGTAAGTGGTTTCTTAAATCACTTGGATATTAAATTAGATAAATGTAAAGATGGCAAGAAATTTTGCTGGTCTTTGTACTAATAACAAAGGAGCATGTTTAGGAAATTACTGTTTTAACTGAAAAGAATTTCATGTCATGCATTTAATAATATGTGCAGTGACATGTACAGTCAGTATGATATGGTTCTGGATATATAAAAAAAATACAGTATTAGTTATTTCAAAGTTGAGGGAAAGCTCTGAGTCAAAACAAGCTTTACTGCTGGTGCTGAAGAACATATTATGATATGCAAATGCTACTTAAGTGGAAGTTATATATTCTCTAAAACTCAGATTCTCTGCTTCAAAAATTCCTTTGCCCCTTGATAGTTTCCCTCCTAATAGCAGAGAAGGAGGTTATTTAACATCACTTGTCTGCTAGGTTGCTGAGCCAGTTACCTTCAAGGCATGCCGATTAGCCTTGAGGAAGACTAAGCCCATCGCCAAAAGGTTCCTGAATTAATGTTGGCTCCTCCTCTTCAAGAGTGATGACCTTCTAACCAAAAATTCATAGGTTGTTTTAAAGGATGGCTGATTCTCCTGTTGAGGTTTCTCTTGGCTGCTTGTTCTTTGGCCCACTAAGGTACGTGTTTTCCTGAGGATGCCTGTTCTGTGTGTAAATAATGTTTCTTTCAAAATCAGAGTACAGGAGAACATTCTTCAGGACGTAATGGCAGCAGATGTTCAGCTTGTGCAGGATGGTGCCATTGGGAATCCTGAGAACTCTGATGGGTTGACAAGTCATGTCCACTGAAGACACTTTTGAAGACAAATGTACTCTTCATTTGCTGAAAAACACCTCTATTCTCCATTCCTATTAATTTTAATCTGAAAGCAAGTTGCAAATAAGTGTGGACTAATCATCAGGATGAAAGATGAGTTGAATGGGGTGGCAAACAACGGCAGGAGAATGGGTATAAAGAGCAGCAAGGAGGAGGGTACAGTTTTTGAACCATAAAGTGTCATGGTACGGAGGAGGAGAGGTTGGAATGGGAGAAGGCGAGTCTGATTATGGGGAAGAAAAGTCTGCTAGGAGAGTGGTTAAGAAGCCAGTGGTATGGACTTTTGGAGGAACTTGTTTGCTGCAGGTGACATCCAAAATTGAAAAAGAGAGGGATCCCTGAGTTCCAACAGAGTTAGAAGGCTACTGCATTAGAGAGGAGTTGGAAGCCCCTTCTGGATGGAAGCCTGAAAGTGAGAGAAATGACCTGTAGAAGACAGAGAACTCCAAA
Source organism: Sagittarius serpentarius (assembly GCA_034782735.1). Classification (NCBI taxonomy): domain Eukaryota; kingdom Metazoa; phylum Chordata; class Aves; order Accipitriformes; family Sagittariidae; genus Sagittarius; species Sagittarius serpentarius. The sequence continues at coordinate 16,538,656 of JAVKLA010000039.1, read as the reverse complement.
GAAAAACGTAGTAGTTACCCAGCTGCAACTTTCTTTTGAGTACCGTCATCTTTATTATGCTAACACTGCCAGAGAAACATGGTCTGTTCACCTTGGGTTGCTCTACCTCACAATGTGAAGATCAGACCCCATGAGCCGACCAGTACAAAGCACAGCAGCTTCTTCTCTAACTCCATGTTCACAGCTCTGTACGTACCGTCACAGATGTGAAATTATTTAATAATCTAAACAGTGGATTCCAACCACACAAGTAGTTGTCCATATCCTCAGTTTATGCATATTTAATGAAGTACATTGACTTCTGTAGAATGCTGCCAATTTATATCTGATAAGGTGTATTTATAGGCAGATTCTTTAATTTGCACGTGCAAATGTGCATAATTGTTCATCCAAGAGACTAACTGAGGAAAATTGCAGGGTAGCACTATGACCATTTGTTCTTGATATAATCTGTCCTATAGCAGAATTTGTACTGCCTCAACAGAATTGAAAAGGTGCCTTTTAAAAACTAATGTCTCAAAAGGACATCTTAAAAAAAAAAAAAAACAAACAACACCCCACCACAGTACTCCTGCCAGGTTTTTTTAGCGGTGTGTTTTGGAGTTTGTTTTTTTTTTTTTTTTAGGAGTTTTATTGCCAACTTTTAAAGTCAGCTTATTTCCAACAGAATGATGTCGAGATGGATGCTTGCCGACATTTTTCTTTGTAAGTCCTTGGCTAGACTCTTTATTTATGGGTAAAATTGGAATTCGCTTATTCTGGGATGGATGTGGTAAGAGTGGCTTCAGGTAAACTTACTGTCTGAGTTCTGTAATACATCCCGAAAGATTTCATTACATACCTTTGAAAGGCACCGGTGACTTAACTTGGTGTTGCAGAGGAGTTCTATATTTAGCTCTCCTCTCTTACAGGAGCTTTTTCTTATTCAGGTGCCAAACTCTCTACTTTCATTCCTTGTTTTATTTCTAGTAATCTTTCTGTATAACCTGTGTGTCGTGAGTCATTCTGTTTCCCTCTGAGTTGATGTCTGAGCAAAATCTGTTGTTGCTCTAAGAAGTCCATCCTCTCTGTTTAGTTCTAGGGAAAGGATTCTGGCTGGGAGGCAGGAGCAGCTTGGGGCAGGAGCACCCAGTAAAATACTGTCAGTTTTTCAGTCTCCTGGAGTTATGTCTGTGATGAACACTTACTTTTAAGGACACAAATCTGTAGGAATATTTTTTTTTAATAATCTGTAAGTCAAGACTTATAAGGAAAAATATGCAAATCTGAACTCACGCACCAGATTTCTCAAGAGACTTCTATTGCTGTCGGTTGGTTGGAAAGGAAACTTTAGTTAAAAGGTTCAGTTGTATTACTTTGATTTAGGATGGGACTCCAGGGAAGGATCAAAACAGATTGGTTCTTGCAGTTGGTAGTTTGAGCAAACTCACAAATAGTTTAGGGCATCTTTGTGGTCTTCAAAAATCTAGTGGCAACAACGTTGGTGTATAGGAGAGCTGATGTCTGATTTCTCCATCATTGTAATAACAAGACTTGTTATTTCTTGTGTAATATAACTTGTTCAAATTGGCACTGCCCCATTTGAAGTCAATGGATCTTGAAGCTGTGAAGTGGAGGGATTGCAGGAGTAAAGTGAGTATTGGCTGAGAACTGGCTCCTAATACTTACTTCTAACTTCTTGAAAGACTAAATACTCAAGGTTGTTTTTACATGTAGTGCTGCCAAATGTTCTAGGAATCCTCTGCCACTCCATTAAGCTTAGCTGCAATGAAGGTCCTGTAAAGAGCAAGTGATAATGGCTTTGCCTGCTTCAGATGCTCCTAATAGCCCTTCTTCTCAGCAGTCTATTAAAAAACAAGTGAGAGGGGAGAAGAAGAAATCCATATGCACAAAACTGAGAGATCTTACCTGGAACTATGTCTTCTGCAGCTTTTAAGAGTGTCTGTAACATGAACACTGAAGACTTAGGAGGGAAGTGCTTTCAAAACTGTTTTCTTAGTAAAGAAATGCGGTTCACCAAAAAAGGGGTTTGACTGTGCCAGTGTGCCGTATAATTGCATGGATCACATTTCATTATCAACTTTGCACTGCATAAATTGGTTACTTCTGTTTGGGGTCTAAATTAACCCAAGAAAATGCTTTTTACTTTTTTTCTCAAAGTGTATTCTTTTTTTCCCTCTCTTCCTCTCTTCTCCTCTTCTCTCCTCCTTTAATACTGGGAGATCTGAAAATAGTTAGGAACTTGAGACAACCAGAAACTAGACTGGCTTTAAAATCTGTGTTCTTAAATGGTGTCTGGCTGTGAGATGACTTTGGAATGTGCACAGTCTCTCTCTCAGTCACTTTTATTAATTTATTTCCTGAGCTCCTCTCTGTTGAAGAAATTCCTAGTTTAGGGGACATGTAGCTAGGAGGGTGGGTGGCTGCAGCCACCACCCATATTTAATACTTAAGAAAATGTGGGAGCAGGTAAGTGCTTCCTCTGTAACCATGTGAAAGTCTCCTGAGGAGTTGCAGGAGTGTTTACTGGATTCTTCCCATGTGGACTTCTTCTTTCATGGTTTATAGAAGTTCATTATAAGCCATCTCATCCTTCATTTTCTGTAATAAAGAGACTGGAGGCCAAGTTGGGAAATTATCCTAGTGTTCTTGCAAAATTGTTCTAAACCTTTCCCTCTTTCTTAAAGATTGTTCTGAAGACCAATATATCAACATAACTTACAGAGCTTCTGCCTTCTTCAACAAGACTGCTGAAACTAGTAGAAGGTGTGAGAGTTTTTCCAACATGATGAAGAAAAATATTGGAATATTAGAGAAATGTGTAGTTTGGGCATGAGGCAATATGCTTTGCATATTAGAAAACTTCGGATATTCAGGAATAGGGATCCATGAGTTGTCTGTCCATCTCAACACATGAGCTAGCAGCTCAGACAGCTCAATCCCTTGTCATGTCCTCTCAGGGTAACCCTATTTCACTTGTTGCAGGGCAAGGAAGTGAAGTGTAATACATGTATAACATTCAGCTGAATTACACTGGCTGAATTGATCAGTTTGTTTTTCATGCTCCATCTGCATAGGAGGACTCCATCTGTGTTATTTTTAAAAGCCATTTATTATGTTAATAGTTGATGCAGAAGTCTACTTTTTTTTATTCCCCTCTACCCAAAGATGTATCTTTCCTTGGGCTAAAAAGTACTTTCCCTGGACAAAAATTCACATTTTTCTCTAAAAAAAATTATTCCGCTTTGAGACCAAAATCAGGAAATCCAGTGAAATCTCTTGGTCTTTTTCACTGCTAACAAATAATGATCTCATAGGTGAAGGACAGCCAAATTTTATGCTTCCATATGCATATCCAATCAGTAGGTTCAAGTTATATTGTATATAAACAAATGCAGATAGAGGTCTTCTTTAAAGACTCTTCTGCTCGTACCTCTACAGAGTGTGTTCACTTTGACAGTGTTTGGCGGAGAGAAGGGTATCAGGGAAAAATATAGTTAGTACAAACTGTAAGCAAAGGAATGGCTAGGAAATTAAAGTGTGTAGGAAAATCCAAAGATCAGCGTAATTCATGTGTTTCACAGTGGTCGTATTGCCTCCTTGGTTGGCGGGTTTGTGAACTAGAAGTTAAAAGATTAATGAGCAGAAGCGCTAGTAAACATCCTCTTCACAGAGAAGAGACTGTTGTGCTTGCTGACTCACGCTGGCATAGTTTCAGCTTTAAAAGATTCAAAGTTTATTGACTGGGTAAGCTACCCTGCAACATTGATTGCTGTTGTCCCAGGACAGTGTATTTCCACTTAAGGATGTGATTTCATTAAAGTAATAGAATTGGTTCTTACTTGTACTAGGTCACTCACACATTTCGATGGTTGGAAGGAGCCTTGCAGTGACCTTAAGTTATTCTTTTAAGAATGTTACATCGCCTTTTAGTTCCCTTTGCACTAAGGGCAAATAAAAGTAATGTATAACTGGATTGTGTGCTTCCTTAATAATTAACAAATATATGAAATGGCTTGAGATAGTCTTGAGATTTTGTCTGTAGTCTCTATACTATAATTAAGTCCACTAGTGTTGAATAATGGGAAAGCCAGGAGTATGTTCTTTTTTCTCGTAGTGAATGAAGGAAAATCTCAACGCAGAGACCAGATTAGATATTCTGCACAGTATATCAAATTGTTCTTCAAGGCAAAATCGCTTGATTAGGACAATTAATGCAGAGGTGTTGTGACTAGGTTTAAAAAGTGCTGAATAGTGTCAAGTTTCTAACAAGTGCTGTAAGTTCATGTCTCCCATTAAGCAATGGGAGGTGGGAATTCAACAAGGAGAAAAGATCTTTCTATGCATGAATTGTATATGAATTGAGCAGCATTCTGCATAGAATATGACAGCAGGAAACATGGAAGTAACCTCACCCACAAAGCGTAGTAGAAAGTTTTCTACTTGGATTTCAAGCCTGAGAGGATTAGGTTTTTCTGAATTGCAAGTGGGCTGCCATGACTCGATGCAGAAGTGACATTAGATCATCTGAATAAAGGAGGCCACAGAATCTCTCCCAGGCTCTGGTATTAAGCTCAGCACTTTACTTGACTCAAATATATCTCTTTGAAAGTCATCTCATCTTCAAGATGCACCATATTCTCGGTGGTCTCTTTTCCTCTCAAAAGAGAAAATTGCTCTGAAAAGTGGTTGATGTGATCATCTTCACTTACTGTAAAACTTCCTTTGTTTTGTCCATATTTTCAGTGTATTTTCTAGACAGACTAGGTTTTGGTATATTTAAAGAAAAGCATAGATTTTCATTAAAGTATACACAGAATAGCATGGTATGTTAATGGAAAATTGGTTTGTGTGGAGTTCTGTAGAAGGGAAGTTCCCCAGCTGTGTGTGCTACAGCTGTAGAGTAGGACAGTGTATGCACCAGCGTTACATGGAGAAGGGGGGGGGGGGGGGGCAGTGGGGGGACAACCTGTGGCTTCCCCACCCACCGGGAAGGCATCCAGCCTTTGGGCCAGCGCTGGCAGTGTCCCTGGAGAGCTCCCCTCAGTACTAGTCTCAGTTTGGGGTGTTTTTTTTAATGAAGTTTACTCCAAAAGCATTTCGGACCCAGTAGGGAATTACTTCCAGCTAATTCATGAACCTAAATTTAGAAGATTGTTGTCAGCAGATTTCAGACCCATTCATTTGTCTGCAGCGGTCTGTCGGCAGAAGCAACGCGCTAGGAAATGCTCAAGGGTGGTGTGTTAGCGAGAGTCCTCCCGTGCCAAGGTGCCTAGAGAAAGAGACAGACCTGCCCTTCAGTCAGGGCTGAAGTGCTTTTTGGTAACTGAGGGACTGAATAAACCAAGGCTGTTCGTTTCTGGAATGAAGCCATTATTAAATTAAATTTCAAGTGTGTGCTATTTTTCATTTCTCCTCTTCCCTTCTCCATTTTAAAAGTGGATACATACAGTGGAGGCGATGGGAGTCATGAGTATAAAAGTAATGTTCTGAAAACATTCCTGTGAGTTCTGGAGTCAGAGCGCGAAGGTATCGGCAGGCTTTCTCTAGCAGCTTCTCAGACTTGTGTCTTATCTATCTTGTAATTTGAGAATTATCCTGTTCCCAAGGTTATAATTGTACTCTCTCTGATTATGGACCACTATATGTACAGGGAATGTTATCAGAATATAGTGGCCCTCAAAATCTCCTGTAGGTTTGCCGTCGAGAGGCATTTCTTATCTCCTCCAAGCCTGCTGGCTTGGTACTCTCCTCTCTGTGCATCTCTGGCATGTGAAGAAGATGTAGCCTTTGTGTTGCTCTTACTGCCCCAAGAGAGACCTCCTAAGCAACCAGATTGCATTTAGATCAGGGTTATTATCAGGAGGAGAAGGTGGGGAGATTCGGGGAAAGGCCACATACGTTTCAGATTTAATGGTGTGGTGAATTCTGAGTAACTAATTGGAGTAGTGTAATTAAAGGCAGTTAATCAAAGCAGGGAAACATGCATATTTACTAAAGGGTTATTACTATATTTTTTATCAAATAGAATTCAAACATTGGCAAATTGTAAGGTGATTCACAATTAATTTTAAAATTACACAGATTTGAAACCCCATACCCCCCAATCTGCAATAAAATAATGTTCAAGAAATTGGCATAAATGAACATATATCTATAAGGCTAGAGGAAGGCTGGTACAGCTAGCGAGCAAGTAGGGAAATGGCCTTGTAAATCCATTTTAAAAAAGCAATAGGAAATTGTTTTATCAGGGCTTCTAGAGCAGCTGCACATGCTATGATTGATCTGATCATGTAAAATACTGATCACTGAGAACCTTTAGCTATAAGGAGACAGTACAGGTTGGAGAAATATGCATTAAATGCATTAAATTTGTGTTTCAAAAGGCTGATTACAGAGCGGGACTTCAGGAGGAAGGGAAAAGAAAAATAGGGAAACATTCAAGTTTGGCTAGCAGAAGTATTACTTGAACTGTTTTAGATTGTTCAGATTGGGACACAATGGCTTTTTGTCACCAAAAAAATTGTCTTGATTAATAATATGGAAAAGTAGGTTTTAGTTTTACAAATGGTACTGAATTGAGAGTCAAGCAGATAATGAGAAACAATTTAATCTGATACATGAGGAGGATTAATTTTGAGTACCTGGGTTGTAACAGGGCAGCACAGCTCAATGCAGATAAATGGAAGATAATAAGCTTAGGAGTAAAGAACTCCATAGTAAATGACTGCTCAGATAGATGCTGCAGCAAGCTGAGTCGGGGAAAAAAATGAGAAGTTACTGGAGAAAAATTGCCTATTCAGCAGCAAAGCCAAGAGAGGAAATGGGATATCGAACTGCTGCTGCTGCTGCTGCTGAAGGGGAGCAGCAGAAAACTTAAAACACTGTGGCTGGTGCTCACCAGTGCACTGTAACACTGGCACTGGAAAGGCAAAGTGCAGGTTCCAGAGGGAAAGGCAACTCACGTGGACAGAAATGGTGTCTTTAAGGTTCAGAAATCTCTACAGAAAACCAAAATCCTATTTTTGAGAGAAGCAGGGCATTTGTGGTTTTGTAGCCCATTGGCACAAGACGTGTAGATTTTTTTCCACAAATGCCAGGTGGAAATTTTGATTCATGTAATTTGGCATTCATATGTTCATAAAATTCAGAGCAAAACTGGGGAAGCTGCCAAAGGAAACCTCCACAGAGATCCCTGAGGGGCCAAAGGGGGAAGCTCCCGTTGTGGAGCAGAGCTCTCCTGAGAACTTACCTCTTTGGCATCGTGGGAGGGAATCACCTTTACAGCAATGTCTGACTGGGCTGAAATGTAGGGCAGTGTGACAGAAGGAACCAAGGTACAAGGCTCAGAAGAGAGGAAAATAAAGTCTATGCTATGGCAAACTTGTGGGAGCCTTGCTTTTGGAAAAAGTTCCTCTGCCCTCTCTACTTAAATCTGTAATGTTTTGGCCTTCAGTGGTTTTATTTTTCCTCTTGTTTTAGAATGTATTGCTGTGATGACTTCATCCAATTTAGGTTTTCTAATACATTCATAGCATAATATTAGTGCTGTTGTAACCATAATGGATAAGACATCAGACATGGTTTGTAGGAAAAGGCAGTGGTTTTAACTCATACTAAAAGATGCTGCTTCTCCTTAAAGTTGTTGCTCACTTCATACCTGAAGAACGCCATAAATGCCCCTTTTTTTTCAGTATTTCCTTCCACCTGCTAAGACTTCTGTCTCCTTTCCTGACATCATCTGGTTGTGTTTGCAACCTCAGCTCAGGATGGCTGTGAGGATCGTTCTGTGTTTACTTGTGGCAGAAATAAATAGCATAGATCTCATGCTTACACACTGCGTAACCGTTCTTGAAAGGTTAGCACAGGTGGCAGAGCCTGCTCCATAACTGAGATCAGTAAAGAGTATGTGCTTTTAGTTAAGAGTGAATATATTCTAGGCTAGACAGTAAAGCAAAAAGGGGTGATGATGTCTATTGTTACTGTAATTGGATTATGGTAGTATCTATCCACGGTTTAGTGTTGTCTTGTATAACAAAAACTGTTTCATTCCCACCCAAAACCATGATAATCTAGGTAGATAATCCCAGGTATTATTTCTCTGTCAAATAATAAATCAACATAAGGGTCAGTTAAAACATATGATTTTCTCTCCATTCTAAGGCTGCTGGTAGATCAATAGCTCTTTTTGCAATGTGTTAGAAAGAGACTTCTTAGCTGTGAGTGCGGTTGGCCCAGTAATTATCCTCTGCGTCTTCCTGCGACATAGACCCACCAAAAATTTTGGGTTACATTCTGAAGTTTAACAAGTGTTCTAAAGATGTCCAACTTGCCTTTAAGGGTAAAATATTGCAGGTAAAAGACATATAGCAGCAACGTACTAACCTCTAGGGATGCTCCAGCATTCCAACCTAACAGTGATTTGAATAGAAAGGCAAGTAATTAAAGAATGAACGTTAATTAAAAATCAGTAGTTTCAGCAAGGGTTCTCTTCCTCTGCTGTTAACCAACATATTGTTTAAGGTCAAACTACATAGAATAGTACTCTCATAATGCCTCAGAAATGCCAGCTGTCAACACTGAAACATGGAAACTCATTTAAATGTACGAGCTGGGACAGGGGTGTAAAGCCACTTGCACATCATTGTGGGAACAGTGTGGCCTGGTGGCTCTTGCGCAGGCAGGCACAGCTGCCTGACCACCGAGGGAAGGTGGCCTTTGCCTCTGCTTGCTCCTTGTTGAATGTGGCCCTAAGGGTGCCTAAAGCCAGGCCTGGACCTGGTCCTCCTCTGACTCTTGGAGCTGAAAGAAGGGCCGTTACTGGCAGACTCACTTTCCACGGCCCATTGTAGCAACACGATGGTTTAAGCCACCTGTGTGAAATGGATGTAATGTAAGTGCTAGCGAGCCGTGACATAAAGCCTGGGTGTCCTTGGCAGTGCTCAAGCTGGGCATAACGTCTTCATTGGTTCACGTGGCTCTCGATGCCCACATCAGTTTGAATACATGAATGCCCAAGCAGGTTTGCTTATACCTTCTTTTTCTGCTAATTATATTTTTATGGCTTCAGAACTCAAAAGCAAACTTGATTTTTATAAAACCTTGCGCATCTGTAATGAGAGTCTTGACACGAAAGCTTTCTCCATCCACAGGTACCTTGGGAATCCAGGGAGTGCAGGAGCCCTGCTGCTGTACTAGGGCACTTTGCAATTACACAGGTTTTCGTCGTGATCTTCTAAATCAGAGTAACGCAGAATGAGTTGGACATGGTCCTATAATTACTAAACCTTGTTCTGCCTTTTCACCTCTTGAATATACAGCTGTGAAGGCATTTTGAATAGAAGACTATATGGTAATGGGTTTGATCTCGTATGTTAATATCTCTTACTGCAGCTAAGCAGTACTCACAGGGGACAGAGGGTGTGTGAACCAGCTTGTGGACTGGGGGAGTCTGAACTTTGTGAATTGGTGTGGTGGTAGGAGTGAGAGAGGCTCAGGAGCACCTATTCTCTTTGGCGCCCAAACTCCAATCCACTGCCTAATGCTCTGCAAAACTGTCATGCTGCCTACCTTTCCAGCATGAATATCCTTTCCAAACTCTGTCCCATGCTTTCTGCAACCAGTTCTCTACCAGTACAGCAGGACCAATGCAGACTCACCACCACAGAGATGTCAAGCTGTGTGGCCTTCAGGAGATTCAGTAATTCTAATTATTGATACAGTCTCATAAATCAAAATTCTGGAGTCTGCCACAAAAGTCTGCCAGTAACCCAAAGGCCAGTGATTAACCTGCACACTGATTTCGCAGTGACACAGAGGCACCCCTGATTTCCACAGTCCATGGAAGGTAATCACTGTAACTGGAAGGTAATTAGCGAGAACGGTGTGTCAGACCATGCCGTGTGCGTCGTGCCAGTGCCCAATGTGCTGCACTGGCTGTGGCAGCCCCCCTTGCTGCAAGCTGTTTTCTGAGCCTTGTTCAGCAGTGTTCTCTGACACCAGCTCTTCCTTGGCCCTGCAGCACCAAACATAGTAATTATTCTAACACTGCGTTATGCAGAGTCAGGAAAATTATTATTATCCAAGGCAATTTTATATACATTACAAATTTATTTTACAGTTATCACTTTAAATTAGGACAAAACGCTCTGTGATTCGTGACTTGATCCAAGGCTCCAGCCAAAGAAACAGAAATGTGTGCAAGGAGAGGGAGCTGATCTGTTCTGTGCTGTGCTTTCCACTTTCATGCAACTTTATGGTATGTCCAAGAGATGTAAGTGAAAACAGGGATTTTTCCAAAACATGGGTAGAGTACTTCTCTGATGTGAACAAGGGAGAAAAAAGGTAGTGTTGGAAAAATCCAAAGAGGCTCATCAAGGGTGAGTTTTCAGGGTCTAGCCTCAGAGCTCCGGCCATGGAGGCTTGGTGCCGTTATTATTCTGACACAACAGGCTTGGGATAAGTATTTCTACTCACGGAGCTCCAGTTCAAATTTACTGTCATGAAGCGTCCATCTCACTGGTCTTCTTGGAACCTGCCTGCCTTCAGGCCCATGTAAAAGACTGCAAACCAAGCCTCTCCTTTTTTTCACTTCATTTCATAGGTCTAACTTGTTAAAGAAAATTCTGTTTTAAAATTAATACAATCAAAAAGGCAGTTTAAATAACAGAATATTCAACAGTTACTAAAGCCTCCTTCAACAGATTTGAGTGCAAGACTGAAAATGAACTGTTATCTTTTCAGTTATACTTACAGAATGCAGATTTGAATTGCAAAAAGGCCATTAAAAATAGCTTGTGCAATTTAAAACAGACTGAGTCAAACTGACAAAGCAGAAAATAACATGAACTAAGATGCACTTGTGTGCTATATCATGTTAATGATTCTGTTTTCTAAACCAGGAACAGCTCAATAATATATGCTGTTTCCAAACAAACGTATGTTTTATTAAAATAAATTAAGATAGAGAAAAATACAGCAGTGTGGCATGGGAAAGAAAACAATTATTCAGGAAGATTAAACTTGCTATACATCAGAGGCTTGTGGCATGTCCCCTCTGGGATTTTGTGTACTGTTTGTAAAGATTTTATCTGCAAATTTTATATCTGGACTCAGTCATTTTGTATGCAAGACCATGAGCATTACATGACGAAGATACAGCACAGGAGGAAAAGTTGTCTAAATGTTGTACCTAGATACTGGCTTAAATGCCGTTCTGGAGTTCCAGTAGCCTAACCTTTGATATTCAAGAGGACAGCAACTGTAGAATAGGAAAAAGTGGGGTTTTGGTTTTACGTGTTTGGACTAAAGGCCAAAGCATTTGTATTTTGAGTTAATCTACTTCATGCAGCTGCTTGGGTACAGTGGATATTTGACAAAAGAAGTAAGTTAAACTCCTCGTGGCAGCAGCTGTGTTACACTGGCAATCAGAGTAATAGCACGTGCCCCTGGTGTCTGGGGCTAGACTGGTGATGGCTCTTCTCCGGGAACGAGGCGGTGTTTGCATTCTTCATGGTGAGGCAACGCGTGGTTTTTGTGCTATTGACTTCTGCAGCCAAAACAGGCTCCAGAGTTTCACTCTGCCTATGATGACACCATAAAGGTTTATAATGCCATTTTTCTTATGCAGGCTGATATCCATATGTTATGGGCAGACATGATGCTGCCTGGCACTGTGATGTGATTGTTCCTTACATCTGCATTTTATTGTATATGATACGCCTGGGAGTGCTGGATGCCCAGAGATCCCCCCTCTGGCTAATCTGTCATGTTCCCTTGACAGCTATTAAACAAGGATTTATCAACATGACTCAAAGGTACATTTCTGGCACTTTTAACATGTAGAAATTTCAATAAGGAAACTCTCTAGCTACTCGCTGATGCAAACCATGCAGCAAAGTCAAACCAGATGTCCTTAGGAGGGTTTTGATCCAGCATCTATTGAAACAGCAAAACTGGGTCTTCAGATGAACTGAAGAGTATGTCCAAAAATGGTTGAGTGCATTGGGCCCCGTGGTTTCATTCTGCCTGCCATGGTGGCTGCTTATTTGGCTATAGCTCAAATCACTCAGGTTGTGGTTAGGAAGAGCTAAACATATAGTACCTGCTGTGTGGTTGAGCTGTATCCTGCTCAGGTCCAGCCATGTTGACCAGTTCAGACTGCAGAGGTGGGACCTTACGTCTCTGTTGAGATGCTGGCTGTGACCAGGTCTCCCAGGGGTGCGGGCAGAGGGTGCCAGGAATGTTGGTGGTGCAAATCTGGTCTGGAGGTTAGCTTTGAGCCTGAAGTTAACTCCGAGCATAGATGTTCCCTCGTAGTCCCTCAGCTGCACTCGGCTTTGGCCCTTGCATACGATTGCTGTTTGGGGACTTCAGATGTGAGAGGGTGTTAATCTGGGTGACTGGGTAGTGAGGTTTACCTTTGCTGTATTTCTGGCCATTAACAAATGAATAGGTCTGTAGTTAAAGCTGATGACTGAGATGTGAATTCAGTTTCTCTCAGACTCTGGCTCCAATGCTGTATTGGCCAAGGCTGTTTAAGACTGTTCCGTTTGGGGCTGAGCATTGTTTTTTTAAACTTTTACGCAAAGTTCTGTTTTTGCTGTAAATATTCGGAGTTAAAAAAACAAAGTGAATTTGAACTGGGTCCTCTAGAAACTGGAGTTCATGTGGGGATAGCTGGGAGGTGGGGTACTTGGGCTTCTGGTATCCATGTGTCTCCATGGAAATGCCAGTGATCAAAATACCTAGTTGTAGATTAGTTGCAGCTAGCTTTTGGCAGGAATTCATATTCAGGTGTTTTAGGATTTAAACCACTCTCCTAGTATCAAATAGAGTTGGCAGGGGAAAGAAGAGGAGGTATCTACTGCAGAGTGCCTATACTTTTCTTTTTAGTATTTAGGGTGGGTGGACCTCTGTTTCTACCTGGTATGGTAATTCCTTTATTTTTCTGTTACTCCTAACGGTGATAAACCTTGCAGAAAATTCCTTGATACTCAGTTGTGCGCGTCGTCCCACTGTAGGTGAAAAAGGTTGTGCTTGAAAATTAAAGTCCTGATTATTCTGAATGTGGTTATGGTGTTGTATCGCTGCCTTCAAGGGGCTATGGCCTATGCACTGAACTTTGTATTTCTGCCCTGTTTACTAGCCCTTCCTCTGTCTGCATAGCTTCCAAAGACTCTCCATCATAGTGTAGTTCTGAGCAGCACCGCTCTCACCTAGGGTAATGCAGCCTTGCTGCTGCTTGGTGATAGCAATCAGAGTCAGGCAACGTGGCTGCTTGGAGAGCTGTGCTCAGGTGGAGGGTAACAGATACCCTCCACATACAGTAACACCGGCAAAATGGGTTAAAAGGAATCTTGCAAAGATAAGCATATCAAAGACCGGGAGGCACTTAGCTGCAGTGCAGATCAGAGCTAGGGAAGAGCGCAGATGGGTTGTGCTGTTCAGCATTTGAAATGAGGAATGGATCTGTACTTCTGCTGTTAGGAGCCAGCTAAGAACCATCACTTGAAATGCAGATAGAGCTCACATACCTCTTTAGGTAATATTTGGGTTTTTAAATGTGTCTCTAAGCTCTTGTTTTACTGAATTATCCTGTCCATAACAATATTTGTAGACAGAGCCATCTATTTTGCTCTACTGGAGTTAATTCTGTAACCTGTGGTAAGTCTGCTACAAAACACAACATTAAGAAAAGCTGAACCGAGAAAAGAATACTAAATATATATCATGGATTCTTGTCTAAATTATATGAAGCAGAGGAAATTTCAAGTAAAAAGTTGCCATTCAATTTATTTAAATTCAAAGGAAACAGAATAAATTCACTGCATTGTTCCTTATTTTCTAGGAAAAAAGACCAAGTGCAGTGAGGAACCTTGGATCTGTCAGCTTATGGAAACTTGTTACCTTGCCACGACTTGTTTGTAAACTCAGCTACGAGGTTTTCACTTTACTGTCGTGGACATTGTGATGGAGCTAGAAATAAATGTAGTAGTAGTTTAAAAATCATTCAGAAGTAGATTACTCTGAACTGTGGTTGCTGAGCTCTGTGTTACGTGAGTTGTCTGTGTGTTCTACTGATTGAGAGAACGCAAGCATCAAGGCAGTGCATCAGCAAAGTGTGAAGTGTCAGAGCAGTGTGTTGGTGAGGGCAACGGCAGACATTATGTTGTCCCGGACAGCAGTTATTTTATGAGTCAGCTTCGAAAAAAGGAAGAACAGAACCTGTTTTTGAAAACAGGAACTTGCTACAGGACCCAGCAAATCAAGGGTTGTTGTTAATCAGAGACACGGCAAATAAACAGAACTTTTTTCCCCCCATCGCTGACAATCCGCGGTAAAATTACTCCAGCCATGGTGCAGTTGATTCCCTTTCTCATGTCGGTTGTTCCCACTTGGTATGCCAAAGGATGGGCATCTCTGATGGGGGTTGGGGACGAGGGGGGGGCTTTTTCTTTCTTTGTTTCTTTTTGTTGCTTAGCAGCTGGGCTGCTGATTGTACACCGAGCACGGCAAGCGCGGTGCACAGTAGGAATGAAAGCTCTATTTGTCATCTTGATAAATCTTATTTGTAACACTTCTGTAAAGGATGTGACAGATTAGCTGAAGGAGAGATCTGGGGACATAGGGTAGCACACAAAATTTAATTCTGACTGATTGGATGTCACAATGCAAATGAAGCATGGTCTCACATGAAGTAGTAATTGCAGCTGTGTTGTCCATTGCTTTGTATATTCTTTGCGTTCTCCCTACTGATTAAAAAGATTTTCCTATAGTAGCTGGAACATAAGTTTTCTCAGTGTCTCTTCTCATGTTTTATTGATTTTTCCTGCTTAATAAAAATGACAGTCCTTCCTCATTTCTGAAAGGAGCCAATTGTTTATAGCCTGTACGTATGTATCAGCAGCTTTTGCAACAGCTTAAATTTCACAGCTACGTAGGTCTTGTTGACAATGACAGAAATAAGATACATAATTCTGTCTGAGGTGGGTTTTCCCTTCGTCCCCACTCTCACCACCATGTGGAAGTGACAGCGTGGTCATTTTGTGCCATTGTATCTACAAGCTTTTCTTACCTACAGGTAGCTGGACAGTCAGTCTTGCCTCACCCCCATCACTTACTATGGACATATATTAAGGGTAGAAAAACTCTTCATTCATTTTTACTGTGTCATCTTTAGGGGCCTAGGCTGAAGATTTGGTGAAACTGAAACATTTCATGAGTTCTTCCTGATTTTGGTAAAATATTAATTTAAAAAGAAATCTTTGGGGGGAAAAAAAAAAACTGTAAATGGAGAACTTTCATTTAGATATGTCCATTGAACACCATTTCCAGGTGCTGAAAATGGAAAATAAAACCTTTACAAAGAGCTGAATTTCACCCAAAATTAAATTAGGAGGTACTCTAATTTGCCAAAAAAAAAATAAAAAAGAAAGAAGGCGATTTTTTTTTTTTCCCCATCAAATTCTTCTAGTCTGTCGATGTTTTGAAATGTTTTGTGAACTGGCACATCACGTCTTTGCCACTTTGTGTGCTCCAAAGAGGCTTAGAAGAGTGTCCTGGTTTCGGCTGGGATAGAGTTAATTGTCCTCCTAGTAGCTGGTACAGCGCTGTGTTTCAGGTTTAGTATGAGGAGAATGTTGATAACACCCTGATGGTTTCAGTTGTTGCTGAGTCGTGTTTAGACCAAGTCAAGGACTTTTGAGCTTCTCCTGCCCAGCCAGCAAGAAGGCTGGAAGGGGCACAGGAAAGTTGGGAGGGGACACAGCTGGAATAGCTGACCCAAACTGGCCAAAGGGGTATTCCATACCATGGGACATCATGCCCAGTATATAAACTGAGGGGGAACTGGCCGGGGGGGTGGATCGCTGCTCGGGAACTGGCTGGGCATCGGCAAGTGGTGAGCAATTGCATTGTGCATCACTTGTTTTGTATATTCCAATTCTTTTATTATTATTATTGTCATGTTATTATTGTCATGTTATTATTAATATTATTATCATCATCTTCCTTTCTGTCCTACTAAACTGTATTTATCTCAGCTCACGAGTTTAACGTTTGGGGTTTTTTTTCCAATTCTCTTCCCATCCCGCTGGGTGGGGGGGAGTGAGTGAGCAGCGGGGTGGTGCTTAGTTTCTGGCTGGGGTTAAACCACAACAAAGAAGCAAGATGTAGTAAAGTAGGTAAAGGCTGTACGAAACTACAAAATCCTTCCTCTTTCAGCTGAGAGTAGATCTGCATTTCTTCCAGTGGACTGGATTCATTAGTTGTAAGACTGTAGTACGCAAAGCCATAATAGTGCAAAAAGATCCCAGGCTTTGTCTGTATTTATTTGTGTCTGCATCCACAATTTAAGTCAAGTTATTGATGGCAGAAACGATGATTTGTCAGTTTGCAATGCCAATTATCTGTTCAGAGCAGGATCAATGTCTCCATCCCGTTGCAGGTTCAGTTTATGAACCTGATTGTGGCTTCTAGATGTTACCGTTTTACAAATATTGCATTATTTGATGATGAAGATGACAATTTCATTCCTTCTGAGCCTTAATGTACAATTTGAAAACAAATGACTTCTTTTTAGATGAATGCCTAGAAGCTGTCAACAGATGTAGGAGTATTTATTTTGCAAAACTTCCACTGCTTCCCTTCCATGCTATCAGCTGTTTAGTGAAATGAGCAGATGACACTGGAAATGGTGACGCATGAGCATTGGAGTTCTCTCCTCTAACCCATCTCTTGGGCCACACAGGTCACATTTTTTAACAGTTTATGTTTGGTAGCTGAGAGCATTTATTTTTCTTTCGAATGTACCAAGCCGGAGGTGACTTGTTCTGTCCGTGGTAGGCACTGCCGCTATGGTGAGTGGCTTTATCAGCTTGAAAAAAGGTGGGCGTTTGAATTCGTCATGGGCCGCTCCTCATGGCTCTTCAGAAGAAGCAGCAGGCTGATAGTATCAGCTTTTGGAAAAGCAGCATTGCAGTAGGGGAAGCATGTCTTGTAATCAGGAGTGTGTTAACTGCAGTCCAGGAGTTTGGGATTTTATTGCTGGCTTTGCCCCTGCTTGGCTGGATCCCCTTGGACAAACCAGAGCACTCACACCCAGGTGGACTTGGTTTTCTTCCCTCCATGGAAGAGCTGGTCTCCTTTGATTAATAACGTGGGGTTCCCTGCAAACTAGCCTTGTAACTTCAACTTTATTGAGGTGCCTAAAATTTTCATGAGGAAAAGGAACCTCCTGGGTGATCAACCATAACATTAGAAAGAAAATGGTACAAACTGTTTTTCATGAAGAGCTGCAGTTTGGGGATGAGTGAGTGATGTTCAGTAAGTAGCTTCAGCCTGGTTAAAAGAAAAAATGTGATGCAGTTCTTAAAAGCAGGACGTTTTGGCTTTTTAGTTCAAGATTAGATGAAGTGCTGCAGATTGTGTGAAAACATTGAAAAAACATGTTAAAACTTTTCATTTTAAGGAGAAAGAAAATGTTTTATTTGATGTCAAACTGAAAAAAATCAATTAGTTGGGAAAGCTGAATGGGTTCTGTTGTGCATGGGTATTGTGTGGAAATAGAATAGAGGAAAAAGGAAGGTATTGCACATTCTTCACATTTTTTATGCTCACTCAGGGTCAGCCATAATTTGATTCTCAGCATAGCTGTCATTGATTTGTAATCTAATCTTGCTGAGAGCACTTGTAGGTAATTCTGTAAGTCTAACAACAGGCTTCTGCTTCATATTTTCTATCTGTGAGATTAGTAACTAGACTTTATAAAGATAAGGGGCTAATTTTTATAGTTACTCTGCAACCAGGTTGATTTAACATCTGACTGTAGAAACCTAAATAAGGTGTTGACTTTTTTTATGTTTGCTTTTTTGTTTTTTTGTTTTTAGTTTGTGGACATAGAGACAGGGAAAACTTGAGTAGTCCTGCTTGTTTAGCATTCAGCTATTTGATCTCATAAATGAATTATGGGTATGCTGATGCATGGCGGCCAACCTAATATCCAGAAAATTATAGTGACCTTGTTTGGGTTTTGGATGAAAATGGTAATAAAGTCAGGGTATTTTCCCAAGAAACAATTGTGTGAGTTGTGTGCTAACATGGATTTTGATTAGCAACCAATTGCAAAGTTAGCTGTAAAAATAATGAAACTATGGTAATTAAAGAACACATGCATATTTCAACAAGCAATTCAGGTAGATGAGCTGAACTATATGTTGCAATGTAGTAACAAGGCATTACTTAAGGAGAGCAGATGAGATGAAGTAGAAAGACTTGTGTAAGGCAGTGATAGGTAACAGGTTGCCCTGCATGGTGCCAGTGGGTGGGAAATGGTCATTTCTTTATGCACTTGTTTGTGTGAATGACAGCCAGTCTCATTTTTATAATAAAGGAATATTCAGTAGTCACGTGTGCCCTTGGCTCGTGGAATAGTTTTGTGGCTTTCTCTAGCAGTTTCAAAATTACTGGTCAGCAGGGCATGTTTATCCAGGTAACCAATGCTTAATTGGCCCTAACTAATAAACATAATTCAAAGGATCCTGGTAAAACATCTTATGATATTGAGGCCAAGAGGTTAAGAGAATTTTATCTGTGGAGGCAGTGTCTATAAGCTCCAGCCAAAATTACATGTTTATTTTACTAAAGGTGGATACGAATAATTAAGAAGAAGGGCTATGGTTATGGATTTGTTTAGTGGACAGGTCATGAAGAGTTGTCACAGCTGTCCCTATAAAACAGGTTGGAGGTAACTCCAGCCCATGGAGCGGTTGGGTGTTTCTGAGTTTTCCTGGGTTTTGACAAACTGCAGATGAGCTCGCCACAGGCTCAGAGTGGTTCAGTCTTTTGAGTTCTTTCTGTGCGTAAGCTATATTGTGCTGACGTGGTTGAGATTGAGCAGATCTGCTCTGAGGCACTCGCATCCTGTGCACCGCTGCTCACAAGTCCTGAAGGAAAGACATCCATGCTGAGCCCAGCCTAGGCATGCTCGGTGGCATTCAGTCAAACAGACGTTGGATATTCAGATGTGTTCTAGCCTCATGTGAAGATCCCGA
Source organism: Sagittarius serpentarius (assembly GCA_034782735.1). Lineage (NCBI taxonomy): Eukaryota > Metazoa > Chordata > Aves > Accipitriformes > Sagittariidae > Sagittarius > Sagittarius serpentarius. The sequence goes on along the minus strand of JAVKLA010000039.1, from coordinate 16,519,604 downwards.
ATTGTCTTTTGACATTAAAATTCGCTTGGTCAAATCTAAAAATCATACATGATCTGACGGGATAAATGATTGCTTTAGGAAATGGCTACTAATTATTACACTCATCTGATTGTCCAGTTTTGCCAAGTTTATTTTAAAAAAAACCATAAAATGTCAAACATCCCACAGATAAAGGCTTGTCAGCTGTAAAGCAAAGCAGAAATCTGTTCTCTTGTCACAGTGCACTGGCTTCGGTGCTTATGTTCTATGGTAGAGCTGCAAAAGTGCTGATGACTAAAGAGTGAGTCTTTTAATTGCATTTAGCTATTTAAGCATTACAGATCTTAGCGTCCCTCACTGAATTCTCTGGGTGGTTTTCTTCTCATTTTATCCACCAAGTGTAATTAACATTATTACTGTGAGATGTTCATCTTAGACTTGCTTTGTGAAAAATTGATGCTGGTGTCATTTAGGTGTTTTATCTAGTGGTTAGTCAGTGGCTTGCAGAGTAATATTCCCCGTGGGAACGTTACATTTACCACATTTCCTGTAGGTTTAATTGCAGCCAAAGATAAAAACAAATACTGGATGCTTCATAGATTGATTGCAAGAGCACAGCAAAACATGGAGTGGAGCATAAAAAAGAATGTTGTTTTAATCCTTTCTCCTAGATTATATCGAGTAACTGTAGCCTGGTTGTTAAAATACCATCTTAGCAGCAGCAGAGGTAGGAAAACCAATGTTTTGTATCCTTGGAACAGCCTCGGCATAGGAGAGCATCCTTGTCTGGTGCTGCACAGAGTCCCTGCGTGGCTGACGAAGTGGGGTGCAGAGGGGTTCCTGCTTGGCCTGGGTGCCCTGGTGCCCACCGGTTGCAGCAGCAAGAGAGACGCTGGAGTGTGCTGCATCGGGGGTCTGTGCAGCTCGCACGGCCTCGTCTGGCCGCCCTGGGTAGTCATCCGGAGTGAAAGAGCTCTTCCTCCTCTGTTCCAGAATATTTCTTCCTCTGTTGAATTAAATGAAAGTGTCTGGCTTTCTTGTAGGCACAACCTACTGCTTAAACTACAGGAAAGTTGGTAATAAGTATTTACTTGACATTCAATTATTAAAAGACTGTTAAGCTTGACATAACAGGAGCTAAATAGTAGTCTACCTTTCACCTTTGTTTTCATCAGTTCTCTGGCTTAAAGTTGAAAAGAGTTGGGAAAACTTGTCAGCGCTGAGTGTTGAGTCAAATATATATAGATATTCATGGGTAAAACAATATTAGACATAGTATCATCAATGCCTGGTTTCTCCATACCAGCCAATTTTCTTCCTCACAGTGGGGTGAAATGTGTGTGCTTCTCTCCAGTGGTGCTTACCTGGTTTTAGTGCTTCAAGTAGGTAATCAAATTCCCCATTGACTCCTTTGGCTGGATTGCCAGAAAAGGAGTTGCTATTGTTACTGTACATCAGTCATATATTCAGATGGCCACCTTTGTGAGTGACAGCTGCATTGATGCACAGAATATGTTCTCTTGTACTTTAAATTAAGGAAATAGGTGATGAAAATCAACATCCCACACAATTTCCTCATATGACCTGTTCTGTTCAGTGTTACCTTGTTTTATCCAGCTCGGGTAGCACTGTTTATCCCGTCTTTGAGTTTGCAGGAGCCTAAAAATAGCAGAAAGTGCATACCCCCATCAGTCTAAGTGATGTGTCATCAGCGCTCAGAGAACAAGCATGGAAGAGTAAGACTGCACCATCCCCTGCCCTCTATGTAGGGTAGTTAAAACTTGAGTTAACAGAATGAACTTGGAAGTGTTCCCATTTTTAAGAAAATCCTGCACTCTCAGAGCTTGGAAGGCAGCAAATTCCCCAGTAAATTCCATATGCCATCGCTGTCTTGAACGCACCAGGTTGAGTGCTGAACAAGGGCAGAATATGGGGCCTCCTTCTCCATTTCCTATCAGATAGTTGCACTTAGCCTAGCCTAATCTACTTGGCAGTGGAGAATCAGTTCCTATCCATTTCAGAGTTATTCAGTGCCCAAACCAGAAAGAATTCTTTGAAGTCTGATATACAGAATCGTAGAATCATTTAGTTTGGAGAACAGCCTGAAGATCATCGAGTCCAACCGTAAACCTAACACTGCCAAAATATCCCTTAAATTTCCTTAGAATACTTGTTTGTGGAGGAGAAGCTTCATATGTTATGCACCAGAATGCTGGTTGGCACTAGTCAGGGTTCCTTGAATGGTCATGAGGGTGAACTTCAGAGGAGGCGTTTTCCTCCTGGCCTGGGTCTAGAGTTGTGTGAAGAGGCAAATGAACAGCATTGCTCTCTTTGAATGTTCCTCCCATCCTCCCAGAAATTAAGCCCCCATGGCCACACCAGAGGGGTTGTGTCCCAGCCATGTCAAATCTGAAGGTACCGGGAAGGAATTGTCACTGTGGGCAAACTAGAAACCAGAGTCTGGCTCCGAAATACAGTTGAGTACCCTGTTAGACACCAGCTGGAGAGGATGGACCTTTTATTCCAAGAAGGGTGATTGACATAAAAGACAGTGTAAGAAGTTGCAGAAAAACTAATTTAGAAATACAACGGGCATGTGTGATAGTACCTCTTCGCTGGGTTAAAGACTGGCTGGCAGGCTGGACCCAGAGAGTGGTGGTAAATGGAGTTAATTCCAGTTGGCGGCCGGTCACGAGTGGTGTTCCCCAGGGCTCAGTACTGGGGCTGGTCCTGTTCAACATCTTTATCAATGATCTGGACGAGGGGATCGAGTGCACCCTCAGTGAGTTCGCAGATGACACCAAGCTGGGTAGAAGTGCTGATCTGCTTGAGGGTAGGGAGGCTCTGCAG
>JAVKLA010000039.1:16504259-16516675 GCA_034782735.1 Sagittarius serpentarius | reverse complement strand
GAACGGGTTGCCCAGGGCAGTGGTGGAGTCCCCATCCCTGGATGTTTTTAAAAGTCGTGTAGATGTAGTGCTTAGGGGCATGGTTTACATTTTTTTTTGTCAGTGCTAGATTAAATGATTGGACTAGATGATCTTATAGGTCTTTTCCAATCTAGGCAATTCTATGATTCTTCTTACGCCATTGATAGTTAACTTTTACCCCATTCACTGGTTGCTTCTGGATATAGATAAAACTTCAAAATGGCACCTTAATTAACACCTTTCCTCTAATAACTGGCAAAGGGATAAATCCTCTTCTCTGTGAAAGTGTTGAAACTTTGATTAGAAAGTAACAAGCCTATTGAAGTTATGTGCTGCTGACCAAAGGCACCCCAAATCAAGAGATCATTCAAACACATGAGGAAGCATAAAAATGAGACATACATCTAGACCATAACTCTATCCTTAATTACCACTTTAAAAATGAAAATTAAGAAAATGTTAGATATCTGTGTATTTCTGAAATATTTATTTCAGGGTATGTAGCATGTTGTTTTCTTTCTAAAGTAACTGTAGGACAGCATGGGCCTTAGAGACATCCCAAAACAGCCTCATGTGCTGGACGGTAATTTAGTGCAGCACAATCTGCAGTTTATTCAAGATCTTGACATTAGGGATGATACGTACTTGTCATTATGCTCTTAAACAATAACGTTTGCTCAACTGTGCTTAGAATTTCTAGATGGAAAATTTTCACTGAAATTTAGCTCCTTTCTGCATTTTACTGAGATTTCTGATGTTCGTGATTACTTCAACATCGAAATGAGTCTGTGTGCCCAAGATGAGAAATGCAGGTGAGACCTAATGTTTCAGAAACTCAGACACCTTGAAGTCTTAGAAAGGCTGCTGCACTGAATGTTTGAAAATGGGCCTGAGCGTCCGCGCTGGAGTCCTCTAAGTTGGCAGAGGTCATAGTAGCGGCTGTCTGCGTGGCGCGTCCCCACGAGAGCAGGTTTGCGGTGCTCTGCCTGTGGGTTTTGCGGGCTGAGACCATCTCCTTGTGCTGGTGAGCTGCGAAGCTGCTGTGACGTGAGGTTGACCTTTCTCCGAGTTAGGCACGCAAGCCCAGATTTAGGTGCCTGACTTGAAGCGCTTTGTTCTTCAACAGGGCCACAGCTTTTTGAAAAGCCTCTGGGTGATGACAGCTTTTAGGCATCGATGATCATGACTGTGTTTAAACAGGAGCTAGGGAAAGGAAGCTCTGTTTCCCATTTCAGATCCCCTAAATCATTTCTCACAGATGCTCATATTTTCATAAGCAGCCTGTTCTCAGAGAACGGGAAAGCACAGGCTCCTGTACTGCACAGAGAGCATCTCTTCCTAGTCCTGCTCTTTCAGTGCCCCTCTTGGTCTGAGTGGATTTTCCCAATGTCCCAAGCAGAAGATGAAATTAGTTGCTCTTTTTATTCTTCCTCGACTTAACTTTGTCCTGTTTTCTGTTAGCATATTAGTTGCTGCTCAAACAAATGAGCTGCTTGGTTGTTGGGAGCTCAGGAGCTTGGGGACTCACTTCTTCAGAGCTCTCCTGTCAACGAGCTTGTAGTGTCCTTGTCAGAGCTATTTTCTTGTTGTTGTTGTTGCTGCTGCTGCTGCTGTTTTAAAATTGGGTTTAAGAAGCTGTTCTTGCCCAGTTATTTGTTGCAGACCCACTTGTATGATAGTGGAGTCCAGAATAGTATTTTGGGAACAGTTTCTTAACTGGCTCCCATTAATTTCTCTTACTGGGTATGGAGCACTGCAGAATCTAAGTCCATTTCCAGGGTATGTAAAGGTTAAAATAGAAAGGAAAAGTACACAGGGTCAGATTGGTAAATAATGCTGGAAGGAATATTTCCAAGGATCTGTGAGACTGGGCTGTTCAGTCGAAGCCCTGAAGTCAAGATCTGGTCCAGATTCTTGAATATGCAGCAGTCTTTATGGGCTGACGATGTTTGCACCGACAAAGTGGCAAATATTTGCCTTGGTTGAATCTGCTCACACCTTCAGCAGCTGTCCAGGTACACCACTAAATCTCTGTATCGAAAAAGGTAATATGACTCACGCTGTAATGCGCAGATAGGGCATGACTGGGTTGTCTCCTGCCTGCCTGTCTACTTTCCTTGCCTCTGTTGCTGTAGTACTTAAGAACATGATGTCACTGGAGTCATCTGCCCATTTATTTATGGGTGTCTGTATTCGTCAGTCATTACCATAATGTCCAAGAACCAGAGAGATGGGTGACTCCTGTCTGTCTGCTCATGTCTGATGGATTTCTCCCAGCCCGTCGATACAAAAGCTAACTACTTGAAAGGCTGATGTATCCTTTGGATCTCCAAGGTCACTGAACCTGAATATCTGCGTGAATCTTCTTTCAAGTGTTGCAGCTCAGAGCAGGGTTGCTTACAGCAGGAATGCTAATGCTTGACATGAGGAGAGGGACCGGATTTTTATGCTGCTGTGTGCTGTGGGTCCACTGCAGAGGAAGAAATATGTTCTTGGGGTTTTTTTCTTGTTCATTTTTCTAGTGCTCCTGGCTGAATGCTGGGATGCTGTTCCCTAAGGCCGTGCTTCCAACTTTCCTCCTTGTCTCTGCAAAAAGAATTAAACGGGAGTAGGACTCCCTCTAACGCTGAGATGTGGAGTTAGAGCTCTCACCACTATAGCCAAGCACTTGGTTACATAGTTGCTTAATTAAAAAATTGAAATTAAATTAAATTACTTTGTTTTACAGCTGCTCCTTTGCAAAGGAAATGAAGGTGGGAATGTTTAATGATGCAGCGTCAGATTTGGAGTTTATGAGTTGGAAGCCAGAGGAACAGCACAGAAGAACCACTAAGTAGCCGGCTTCCAGGCTCTGTCCCCGAAAAAGAACCTGCCTGCTTCCTCCTGAAGCGGTGGGGCTCGGCGGCGCTGCAGTGGGAGGGGTGCGTTTTCAGTGTCTTGGAGCCCCAGATGCATGATGTGAGTTGTGGTACTCACATCATGTAAGCCCTATGGAATATTATTTCCGACCTCTCAAGATCCATCCCAGTGTATGAGGCACTTCCCAGCCTGGCTTGCGGCAGAGGATACAAGGGGGAGTTTCGGGTCGTTTCTGGAGGAGGGCTGCCACCTGGGAACCTGCATCTGTGTGAGCTCCCGAGGGAGCCAGCAAAGCTCAAGGTGAGCTCTGGAAGCATGGCTGAAACTTGCAGTTGTCACCCTCTTTCAAAGGCCTCTCTGACCATGAGCCTTACCTGAATATGGGGCATCGTGGCCAAAAAAAACAAGTCCAAGCCTCTGTTGCTCAAGTTAAAAGAACAGGCAAGGAGTATCTAAAGATACCACAGGTTACAACAACTTATGATGGATGCATCAAAAAACGGGATTGTTGGACAAACCTTTCTCCCATAGCTGTGCTAATTTCCTCTGAGATGTGCTTGTTCTTTGGATGGAGAAAGGGCATCTATTTCTGGGACCATCAGCCAGAGATGTTTTATGAGCACAAGATTTGTCCAGCAGAATTACACGGCCCATTTCCCTTAATATCTGTTTATACCTAGACCAGACTGGAAAGGGCAAATCTGTTTCATAGAAAACTGGGACGTTTTAAAATTTGGTTCTGTTCAGATCTGGAACAAAATGCAAGACAACACAATTCTTCAAGGGAATGAATCCTTAGTTTTGGGGCCTGGAGTCTGATGGTCTGAGGATGGGGGTAACTGGGATATGGATCTGGGGCCAGGTGCTCAAAAGACTTTAAAAAAAGTTGGGAAATAGTGAAGAAGACGAATGCAGTTGCTGATGATAGGGCTTCATTGGTAATTCATCCAGCTGAAGTTTCTCTGCCGAGGGTTATTGTGTTTACAGATCAGCAGCGTCCCTGAAAGCCCCTGACTTGTTCACCAACATCTTCCCTTTAGCAGCTTTACAGGCAGTGAAATGTACCATCATACTAAAATGGGCAGAAATTATCCAGGTTATGAACTCTGTGGGTTTTGTGGATTTACATTTTCTTTGGCTCAAGATTAAGTACAAATACAGTTACTGAGAAATTTGCTGATTTCAGAGGAGTTCATAATAGGACTAGCTGGAAAACAGTAGGGGTGGTTTTGCAGAAACTCTCTGCTGAAATTTCCCTGGTCCAGGTATGTCATGGGAAAAAAGTTATGAAATAGCCTCCTCTAGTGGCAAATGTTTATTGAGAATTTTTTTGAGGGCTTGAATCACGCTTTTTTCCCTAATGAGGAAAGTAGGCCAGAATGATGTCTGCAAAATAGGTGGTGAGAGCTTTTTTCTGTCTGATAGAGGTTTATGCTTGTACTTTTGGAAAACACACTATGCATCTTTTATTAACAAACCTTTTCCTGTGTGATCAGTTCCCCATGAGTAGCATAAATCTGGATATAAGCATATCTGGGATATAAGCATCTGCTGGGATGGTATATTTAATAATGAGAATGAAGGCCTGATGGATGATACTGGCACATAAGAGCCCATTTAATCCATTCAGGTTTTTCACTCACACTTTTCTAGTAGTGTTTGGTGCAGCATCTTGTCTGTGGAATGGAACTTTGGGACAAAAATACTGAATTTTGTGCTTAGAACATACCTCTTCAAGGCATGAACTTATGTGGCTGGCAATGCAGAATGTGGATAGTGTGGCAAGGATGGAGACTTCCATCTCATTTATACCTGTGCCAATACAGTGCAGCTTCTGTGTCTTCACATCAGGAATTTCCAGATATAAACGTGATTTGAATCCACTTGCAAAGTGTTTTTCTTTTATTGACATGCATACAGGGAACTTGAGGCTGGCTTTCCAAACAGTGTAGCACACTTCCTCATCTGACTCACATTCAGGGATGTCTGCTCATTCCTTTCTGTCCCTGGCTTAGGTCAGTATTTTCAGTAGTTTATTTTCATATGTTATCACAGGAAAATAAAATAATGATGCTTCACACTGTTATAAAATATCAGCAGAAATGAAGAATAAAATCTGAAGGATTAGACCCAACCCCAAGTTTGTGTCAAATTAAATGACTTTCAACCCATTATTTTCCTCTGGTAAATAGTGAAATCATTATTTCATTAGAGCTAATTTATTTAATTATCATAAATGAAATGACTTTTAGGAGCACTGATGTGCATATTGATTTTGGCTGTAACTGCCTGCAGGCTGCTGAGAGAAGAGCTTTCCTTGTGAGTTGTGTTTGCACAGAGCGTTTGCAAATGGCATGGGTAATGCAGAAACAGAGGAGTCGGAACGGGTCGGACTTGGCAAAAGGTGCTGTCGCTTCAATCCCACCTGCTCGTTACTGAACGCAGCGGCCGCTGTGGTTGGGCTGCTTGCCGTTTGGCCAGGACAGGCCTTTGGATACTCCATGCTTGACTCTGACCTGGACCAGGGTCTTTGGGATTTGCTCAGGTAGGGAGGTAGTCACCGTCAGAGTCGATTCATCTGGGCTGCTGGAGCCTCATCTCAGGGGGACGGAGGTGCAGTCTCTGCTGATCTCATCCCTGACATCTGCCTGGTATTTCCTTCCAGTTGTTTCACCGAGATTTTCAGTGGGGCACTTCAGGGAGTTCAATACATGTGTGTCAGGGAAACGTAATGTATTTTATGCTCCCAGTTGTCTTAGGTGGTTTTGCAAACCCCGTCACAAACATAGGCACAGCATCCAGCTCTCTTCCCTCGACAGGCAAGCTAGTGAAGGGTTAGTCTTAGTTTTGGTCCGTAATGGAAAATAGGGAAAACGCTCCTTTTAGCTTTAAGAATTGGTCTCCAGCACCTGGAGTACCAGATATGAGTAGGATCGTGCTGTCATGAGGGCTTGGGTTAGACATTTGCTGTGTTTTCTTTTCCATGTTTGGTGCGTAGGTAAAAGCCGTGTTTGAGTTAGAAGTTTGCTGGTGTGATTGAAATTTGCTTTCTAGGTATCAGAAGGATGTCATCCCACAGGGCTTATGTAAATACACAGGTGGCTATAAGAATATTTATACCTTTTTTTTTTTATGTTTGCTCTGTGTTCATCAGCATCTGCCCACATTCTGCTTATGTCTTTCCTTGGGATATGATAAGAGCCAAGCAAGGAGCAGGGGCTTTACTCTTAAGCTGCTGCACAGTCATCCTGCCAAAAGCCTTTGCATATACACAGGGCACCTCCCTGGTGCATGGCTGTAAGGCGTTGTGGGAGAGTAACCTAATGTATATTTGCCTCATTTTCCCCATATATCAGAGATGGAAAAGATTCAAGGTACCTACCCATGAGTGCGTCAGTGCAAAGGTACCGTGCTGTCTTGCGTATCTTGGGAATGCTTGACAAAGCATTCTGTCTGCTAATTAATAGTAATGCTGCTAGACACAAGGTAGCCTGAATATCCCTGCACAGTACCGCGCTGTGCCAAGTAGACTTGGCCTTTAGGTTTTCCCCAGGGGGCCAGCTCCTGGTAGTAAATGTTGACTTTCCCACCCGCAGCTGCAAAGCGACATGTCGCAGATACCAGATCGCCCTAGCAGGGCAGCTTCGGTGTCATCCTGTCCTTGTGCAACCTGTGGGTCCACACAAACAAGGGCTATTGATTTCAGAATGAGAAAGCAGGAGTTACTTTCGGTTATACTTTGTTTTGCAACTTTACTGAAACGTTCTGAGTAGAATATACAATAAACGTTGTATTCCAAATAGAATACAATAGCTTAAAAAGTTTAGGCTAGTACCTATTCTGTTCTTCCTGCTTTATTCTCACGGCGTAACAGTGCGACGTTACAAGCTATTTGCAGGCAGGTAACAAAGTGGCTCTCACACTTTTCTGTTTCCAGTCCTATGTCTGATTGTGAGTCCTGCTTTTGCAATGGAGCTTCCGTTGGGCTCAGAAAATTGTCGTCAGTGTTCTAACTTGCTGGGGCAGTTTCTGGCACTTGGGAGTCTGCAGCTGCTTAGTTTCATACGCTGAAAAATCTGAATTTAAAACTTGCCCTTTCTGTTCAAACGTTGTTTTAATTGCAGAACACTTTTTAAACTTGTTGCACTGGGCGTGGACATGAACTGCACAGCTGCTTGTGACCGCAGTGCTGCTCACTGCTTTTTGCAGCCTTGCAATCAGCACGGAACTCCAGGTGCCTGTTGGAACCTGCAGGGCCCTTCCATAAAAATGCTGCTTTCTGCTCCCTGGGATTGTAACACCAGGTGGCAGATGAAGCCAAGGAAAGCAAGTGCCAGCGCTGCGCTGGCTTCGCATGGCTTCCCTTCATGTAGAAATAGAAACACTCCCTGCATCAGAATATTAAACAGTTTCACCCCTTAAGCATATCTTATTTTATATCTTTAAGTAATATATTTTCACTCTTTTTCTTCCTCGTTTTGGATTGCATGACAGGGTAGTACAATCCACAGCAAAAAGAGAGAGAAGGAAAAAATGAGACAGAATCACAGATTCTCCCATGCAAATATACAAATATATGATATATTTGCTAATCCAAAATACATATGAAGTAGGATGAAGTGAGTCACTTTGTTTTGGGGCTAAAATTTAAACAGCTGAATGACTCTATGGAAATATAATGATCACTGATACAAAAGAGTCTATGCAGAGCAACAGGCTCTAAAACCCCAAATGGGTGTTTTGTCTGGCTGGGCAACAGTTCAGAGCACCCTCTTCTCCTTATTCCCCCTTCTCCAAGAAGGCAGGAACATTCTTATAGTCATCATCTGTATTTCCCTGGAAGGTTTCTGTTGCAGCTGCTATTCAACGCTGCATGATGTTGCTGTGGGACTGCTGAGACAGCAGTGCTGCGCTTGCTCGTCTGTATTCTGCATTTGAGATCCTCTGGTGATAACAGCAGCAGCAGAACTGGAGAGCCTGAGCTCTCAGCCCCTTCCTGCCAGACAGACTGGTTGGGGATTTTGTTGTTGGACTGCAGGGAATAAAGTCAAGCCTGATGGGGTTTTTTTTCTGGACGAGATCAGTTCAAAACTGCAAAATAGGTTTCATTGAAATAGGAATGCCTAATCATTTGCAAGATTATGAATCTGATCCCATATTGCAGTCATGGAAAGGGGCTATTTTTCTGCCACAGGTGAGCAGTAACGCGTGCCATTTCTCTTGTACCCACGCTAGCTTCTTTGGACGTGCTTGGGCCCTTATTTCAGCATGCATCATTGCTTAGATGCAAACTAGACAAAGTCTGTCTGTTGCAGAGAACACGCGCAGAAGGCAGAGCACTGTGCTGGCTTGATACAGTCCTTGCTGCTCTATCCCCATACCAGCCCGCAAGGTAACATGGGGCTGCAAATCCTACTGGGACCTCCCAAGTCATCTGTTCTGGTCACCTGTAAAGTGAGTAGGTGAGGCACATAATAGCATGGGTAAACTGATGAAATTGTGCCTTAAAGGGACTGGGTTTGACTCGCTACTTTCTCTTTTGGAGGGTTAATTTGAGCTTTCCTCTTTGGAGGGTTAGAAATGTAAATGCCCTCTCCAAACCACTTTTTCTCTTTTTTCTTAGTTGTTTAGTCATCAGTCATCCACTAGTTACAACATGGCCATCTCCAGTGAGTACTTGATAGCAAATGTCAGCTTGATTTTTATTGATAAATAAGGAAAAATTGCAAAATGGCTAGTTTTTCACAAATTCTACTTGTAGTCATTTTGCTGCAGGTCCTATACCACACTATAAAGTTGCTCTTTTAATCTGACACCCCACAGAGGTAACTGATACTCTTGTAAAGGGAAGGTCTTAGCAGGAATCTCAGAGGAGCTGTGTTCCTCTGTGCCAGGTGCTTCTAGGCAGGTGCTGAGGGCACATAAGAGATGTAAAGTGATCAAAATAAAGTGGAGATTAGACATGAGTGTATTTTCCTTTTGTTAATAAAAACAATAAAACAAGTTAATATGCAATGAATAACTATGATAATAAGGATTAGCTGGTCACAGGTTATGTTTTCAATATACAACTCCAATTTTATTGTAAAACCATAAGAATGATTCTGAATCACTTAAACATTCTTGGGGTAGCAGAAGAGGGCAGAATACTGAAATTCTAATAAGAACCGTGTAAATTTTAGGGAGCTGTCATTACAAATTCATGTAGGTTTTGGGAAAAAAGAGTTAAACACACTGGTGCTTGTGGAAAAAGAGCTACATTTACAAGCAGCTTAACCTTGTTTATAATTGCAAGGCAGTAAGCTTTTGACTGCCTGTCAATAATTGACATGGGTGACATAAAACCTATCGACTCAAGGTCAGTTGTTTGAAATCGATAGAACTCAGCAGGCGATTAGAGATGGGCTTGAGTACGTCCTTCCACATGGGTTTTTGGCTTCCTTTTGTGAAAATGGTGCCATTTCCAAGTGGAGAGGTCTCAAAATCAACTGCATTTTTTGCCCCACTGCAGTTTTCTTGGTGTGGTACTGTTTGTTTCCGACAGCAATAATTAAGAATGTTTTTAATAGTACAGTGTATTTGGATATCTGCAATATTCACAGCTTGATTATAAGCAACTGTGGCATAATAAACAGCAAATATTACGAAGTTGTGCAATTCACAGCACGATTTGTTTCTGCATACTTGTTGTGAAATCCAAGTACACAAGGAGTCATGTTTATTAGTAAACACTGAAATATTATTTGTGGAAAATTGTTTATTAGTAGTAAACTGGCATGCTTCGCCTTTCAGATCTAGATTCAGCAAAACATAGATGTTAAAACATGTTAAAATCCTTGAGTGACTTCAGTGGCTAGATCTCATTTTAGTACCTAAAGCCCAGCATCTGGAAGATGTTTAATTGTCTGTGACTTTAAGGGTCTGATCCTTAGCATGTCTCATGCATTTGCAAGTGATTGTGTTAGAGGAGTTAAGAAGTTACTGCTCCTCAGCTGTTCAGTGATTTTCCTCCTGATACACAAATTTGTATATGCTTATTGTGGGTGCACTGCGTGGCAAAATAAACCAAGCTCACACACATGTGACGTGTAAACGTGTCTTGGAGGGAGTGGTAAACCCTGGTGAAGAGGCGGAGCCTTTCTAAATAGCTCTTCTCTACTACTTGTAATTATATGACTCCACAATGACCAAATCACATTTAGAGCCAGTATCTGACTTCGAAATCCGACTCTGCTTCTAAATCGCCTAAATCTCATTACTTACATAATACGTGAGCATGGGCTTAATTTGCTGTGCTGAAGAAGGATGAGTTAAACAAGGTCTCAGTCAAGTTCAGCAACAGAAAATTCAAATCCAGCCCTTAACACAAATGAAGTATAACTGTAGTCACATTTTGGACCATGGTGTTTGCAGTACTGTACATCTCCAAAACCAAACCTCAGTGTTTTCTTCAGTTGTCAAAATTGCATTAGGAGTAGCTGGTTTCGTGGACCCTAGCTAGAATATCTTCAATATTTTTCACCAAATCCAAATATCAAACAGTGAGCTTTTCTGAAATGCAGAGGTAGAGCTTACAAATTTCAAAAGGTAATTATTTCAGAATTATTAGCAAATGTAATTCTTCTAAGTGCTTTTTATACTTGTAACATTTATGATACATCCATAATGCAGCTTATTTAAAGAAGAAAGAAAGTATGGTACATATTCTACCTCATGAATGTTGTTGAGCTATTCATATTGCAAAATGCCTTACAGTAAAGGGCATCAACTAAACCAAGCACCAGACTCCTGTGGCTGGCGTAATGTACTACAGTATCCTGTTACAGGCATTCTTTTGTAATTCTAGGAGGCAGAAAATAAAATTTGACACTCGAAAAATATAAATTTAAGTAAATCATGTAAGAGAAATGTACACTTATGTCCAAGAAATGGTTAGATGTTGCCAGAACAATACAGCTACATTATGAATCTTTAATGATCTCTGAAAGTCATAATGGTCTGTCACTAATGCCCATTAATGATCTCTCTATACCACGAGTATGGGCTTGATGTTTCTGGCTAGTACCTTAGAGAATACTTTAAATATGCCTTAAACTTTCTCTGATCTACTCCCTGTGTGTCTGCTCCAAATGTAGACTGCAATTGCCTGGGTAGGAGCAGCTTGTAAGGCAGCATGGCTTTGGGGTTAAGAAAGTCTTATTCAGGTAAGATGTATTTAAGCAATATTTTTACAGGAAAAAACTAGAAGGTATTTCCTGGCAACTAATCCACTGTAGAGATGATAAACTACATAAAGAAATTAAAGCTTAATATTTGTTAAGAATGTGGTTGTTCTGTGACTTTGTGAATTTTCTTTGGTAACTCTGAAAATAGACTGTTTAAGAAGGAAAAGGCAAGTGTTACTGCTGATTCTTACTGATTCGAACTGTAAATACACGGAATATGCTGCTGAACTGGCAAATTTGTCCTGTTTGAATACTTATTTCAAATGTCGCACAGGTTGATTTTGTGGCCTTTTAAACAACCTTGCCACATATTTAGTTGATCTTGTACCCAGGCTTTTTCTCAGGTATAAAGCTAGCTTTCAAGAGAAAACACGATGAATCCAATTCTGTTCGGGTTGCCTTTCATGAGAGTACTGTGCCTAATATTAACTGAAGACAATCTTGTTATGGTGTTAGTAACTTGAAAACATTTTTAATACAAAAACATCAGCATTTCTCTATTCTTTTGCAAATGTTTTAGCTAAAGGCTTATGATGTGTCATTTATTTTTCTTTCATAATGAAAAAGTGTGTTCTGTGCATTCGGTACGTGGAACAATCAGATTACTGTAAGAACCAACGCCCTACGGCTAGAAGAGAAAAACAAATCCAAGGACTCAGAAAATGCCCCAATATCAAACAGTAATCTGAATAGGCAGTGTGTACAGAGCGTTAGATATTAACTGTGTGAGTTAGATATTAACTGTCTGCGTCCTATATCATTCTTTATTAGAAATAACTCACCAAGCTTAGTAAACAATTTTTATGACATTGCACGTGGCATCCATGGTTTTTTTCTCTGCTAAATTAATAGAGTAAATCTAAGTATAGCAAAGTGTAGAATGTGAAGCAAGCAGTCTGCAATGTTTTTGCCATGTTAAAAATGCATTTACAAAATATAATCACTCAATATGTAATCCAGGTGATTAACTACTAAACGCCTTGCTCTTTCGCAGAAGCGGTAAGTTTTTATAGCATGGTAGCGGTAAAGATGAAATGGGTCTGAAACCCTCGAAAGATTTTGCTGTCGGTTAGCTTTTTGGGGAGTACGTTGCCTAGCCACAATACACATACAGAAGAAACGCTGGCGGTTGATTACGGACCTTGCTGTTTGGTTGTAAACTTGGTGTAAAGGGCCGGGGACGCGTTCCCCGGTCGGGGGGGGTTGTTGCGGGGGGGTGGAGCGGGGCCGGGGCCGGCGCCGGGGCCGGGGCCGGGCGGCGGCGGGCGGCTGGGTCAGCACCACGGACAGCGCCGGCCCCGCCCCGTCCCG